>BSBK01008845.1:97500-108927 GCA_027943335.1 Chamaecyparis obtusa
GTACGAGTACATAAAGCACACATATGTGCAAGATCTCATACATGTAATAGAATGACACTTTATCATTGTATGTGTGCATAAAAAAATGCTACAAAAGTGAAGTATACACTACTCAAAGAAGAGCGAAGGCTGCTGAAACAAAAGAACAGCCTAAGATGAGTCATTCCACAAAAGGAAAAGATCCTAGGACCTGTAACATCCAAGATATCCATCAAATTGTAAAAAATATAAGAAATTTAATAAAATATACCTGAAGAAGAATCTGGAAAAATGAATCATAGCCCTAGAAAGGTCTCAGAAAAATCTTTTCAATGATATATCATTTGCCCAAAATGGAGTCTGGATGCGTAAGATAGAGCTCTTGAAGTGCAAAACTAAAAAATCTAGCTTTGATAGTAAAAAATACTATCAAAAAATAAAAATCAGAAATTCAAACCTCCATATCTAGATAGAGCTCAAAACTAGCTTTCTGATGATATCTCATTTTCCCAATTTCAACACCGTATGCTCAAGTTATGAGCAAAAAATCAATAGTTGCATCGGAGGGCCCAAAAGGGTATTTGAATAATGTTGTTGTAGTATTGACATCATCAAACTATGAGCTTAAATTTGACGGTTGTATGGCCATCACCACAAAAAATAAATAGACCCTCGGGGTTGAAAACTTATGGCCCTTGGTCGCCACATGACCAGGGGCTGAATGGGGCAAGGCTAGTGCGGTCAGGGGCTGGTCCCTATAGGACCTACAAATTGCATGTGAAGGGGGTTGTAGTTCCAGGTGGTTAACAGTCGTGACCACCAGTGGTTAAACTCGATGGTTATGCCATAGCGACCACTAGTAGGCCACCCGTGATGGCACCCAAAAATAGATTGTTTTTTTCATCGTACTTGCCTCGATCCACATGTTGAGGTCGTACAACCTTGGTAAGCAAAAAAAATTCCCATGATTTGCAACAGTGTCCAAATTGGACGTGCTTTGTATGGAAATGGGGGTTCTTGGTCGTTACAAGCTCAACGGTGAGGTCCATTTGAGCTAAAAATGCTCCAAAAAACTAGTGACCACCTCAGGATCTGTGTCAGGGCTGGTTGCAAAAATATTTTACCATAGATTCCAATTTTATCTAAATTGGACAAATTTTATATGGATCTAGGTGCTCTTGGACGCTCTGAACACAATTGTGAGGTATGTTTGAAGCCAAGATGACCAGAAAGAGAGGTCCCCCTAGATTCAACAAAAAACCCTCTGAAATGCAGATCTGACGAATACAACTGAATCTCTTAGGAAGATGATAGGGGAAAATAGATGTGAAGCTCTGATACCGTATTGAAGTTAATGATTAAAAAACCCACAACTCCCAAGAACACCTACATACAAACACATGTCACAGAAAGAGAGAGAAGCAAGAAGCAAGAGAGGCCTAAATACATTGATCCATGAGAGAGGAGAAATCATTGATGTGCAAAAACAAAAGTTGCATCAATCACAATGAAATATTATTGTGTTGAATGATGTAAAGAATACAAAGGAGATCAATGCTTATAAAGGAGATCTAAAACCCTAAAAGGGTAAAACTTAGGTTGCGTGATAATAATTAATAAAGCAATTAATTATTATGTGTCTAAAGTTTAGCTTTAGAAGAAAGAGATAATAAGTGACTTAGTAATTAAATCAATATAATTTAATTAATAAGCAAACACTTTATTACTCTAACATAAGGTTCAAAGGTTCAAGTTTGTTCACTGATGGGACTGCCTTTTACACATATTGAATTATTTTAACAAAGTTCCAAAACATACACATGCAAAGGATGAACTTTGAACCAAACATATGTTAAAATTTATACAAAAGTTCAAGCAGAAATTTCACAATGACACTTCGTTATTTAAAGTCAAAAAATGGAAAGCTTTAACCATGATGAAAAGATGACTTAGGGAAATAAGCCATCAATTGAAAGGGAAATAATGCATACTACTTTTTCTCGAAAGGGGGGTATGGAAAAATATTACACATACAAAAATAGGGTGTAACATATACTCAATCACATAAGTAACCCTAATTGCACCAAAAAAATATGTTGTTTAGACCCACAGTGTTGTAGTGGATGTGTTTTCTCATTAGATCCTAAAAAATGTTGCAACTTATCTTCTTCTCAAAAAAATCTATGCATAAGTGAGTTGGTGTGCAAGGTTCAAATGGCATGGAGATGAATCTATGAAAAATATGGAAGCCACAAATGTTTCCTGACTTAAACCATGCAAATATATATGTTGATTTAGTTATTGTGGACACAATGGACAATGACAATATAGGCCTTAACTCAACCCTATTTTGTGAGCATTTGGGAATTCACTCTTGCATTTATTTGGATCAAAGTAAACATGTCTCTACAAGAGAAAAAGATTTGTTTCAAAACAATTCTCCAAATACCAAAGATATATCATATCAAGAGAAGAAGTGAGATGATTGTAAAATATGTAAGAAAACCCTACAACTTTAAAAATCTAAGTAATATTCCTATACATAATGATATAAATTTGGTGTGAGATTTTAATCTATAGGTAATCCTCCTTTTCACTAAGAGGTAAAAATAAAAGATGGAAAATATGTAGAAACATTTTTCAAGTGATGAGTGTAAAAGAAGAAATTATTTTTACTTCAAGGAGGAAACTTTTGCACAAATGTGATTCAAGGATGTTTATCTCTAGTCATGATAGAGATTAACAAGAGAGAAGAAATTATTTAAAAGAACAATGTTTTAACTTGGAAATAAAGTAATTTAAAATAAAGTTGAAATATAAGGCACAAATTATTATTCCTCAATAGTTGACATTATATTAAAATATTGTCATCGAGGGAGGAGGTATTTCTCACAGGAGTAAAATATGAAGAAGAAATTATTTTCTCCCAGGTAAATCTATTTTCACAATAATATTCTGGGGAGAGTAGTTTATGTAATGGGAGTCTAATGGGAAAATCAAAGTTTTGTTAATAAAAAATTAATTATTTTATTATTTTGGGCTTAGTTGAGGATTAACAATTTTAAATTAAAAGATGTAATGATCTGAAGCACTCCCTTAATGATATAAAAGGAAAAACATGACTGAGGGAAGAGGAGAGAATGCATATTCATATATCATTGTAAAAAAAAACTTATGTATAAATATTTATCATCTTCTTGATATTGTGAAATCAACAAAATTAAATGCTTTTTAGATTTGGTTCCACCTGTTATTTTGGTTCAAGTAGCCAAGATTGTTTGATAGCTCCTTTATGTTAAAGTTTTTCCTTATTATATTGATATGGATATCAAGGATGTCCTAGATTAGTCAAAGGAATTTTCAACGACTTAGTGTGATTTTTCTATGATGTTCTCTCAAGGGGGGGTGTAATGCCCCACCAAGGAACTCTTGGCTCAAGGACATTATACTCATTAAGTCATACATAATATAGATATTTTTTTTCAATAAAGTAGCATAACATAATCTAATTTGATTTATTTAATGTTACTAGAAGTCAAGAGAATATAGAGATTATACTACTTGTCTTTCTCAATTAACAAATTATTATTCTTGCATACCTGAATATTGCTAACTTTCTTTTACATGACGACCACCATGTCCAACACCTGTAACTACACACAAGCCCAAACAACTAGATGCAAACATCAGATATATTCCATCATAATGCAAATAACTCCATAAATACCAAATATGAAATTTCCCCAAAATTTGGCAAACCAAAAATACCACCCATCAATTCACAGTGTGATCCATATTTACCTGCAAAAACCCCATACAAATCCTCTATGATAACTTTAAATAAATAAATAAAGTAACTGTCACTCTTCCTCCTGCCTCTTACTTGTAACCACCATGAATTATTCTATCTCCCCTCATCCAAACAGTCTTTTTTATTTCCCCTTAAAAAATTGCAGCATGCTATTATATGTCTTCCTTTAAAACCCTCTCCATTAACTCCTACGTAGGCTTTTCTTTTAAGTTAGTTATGATTCCTTATAGAATAAGGAATTAGATTCTTTAATTTAGTTAGTTTCTTTCTTTTTTTTAATTAGAAAGGAAGTTTTCTCTTTTTATAATTGTAAAATTTATTTTACAGACTTGTTTAGAGGTTTTTATAAAAAGAATATAAATATATATATATATATTTATTTATAATGTTAAATAATTTGAAATATGTAAATACTTTTGAAATATTATATAAATATATATTATTTTTAATAACATATTTTAACATAAGAATAATAAAGATTTTATTTTCATTTTTTTAATTTTTAATAAAATATTTATTTTATTTCTTTTAGATTTAGAAAGACAAATAATAAATAAATGAAATTGCATCGTTTGTAATTTACAATATATTTAATACATAATATTAACATACTAACTAAACTATATATTTATGAAATTCATATAATCACATATATTATTAACATATTTAGGTATGTGTGCAAACCATCATAGGTCTAAAAACTTGAACTAACAATTTAGTAGAAGAGGTGAAATGTTTACTCACCATAATAGTTCTTTACTGACTCTAAACTAGAGAGGCACTACATCCTTCCCCCCTTAAGACTTGACTTACTCCTGGAAGTCACAAAAGCTAAAATGACGAGATGCCACACATTAGTCAAATCTCAATAGGTCAAAGTTAACTATTTACTTAGATCTGAATTACGACATAAAATAACCATCAACAAAATATGTCATAATACAAATATCTATTAATAAAAGGGTACATTATTTTATATTGGTACAACAACAAAAGTGCACTAATTCACATAATATCACTTAATTATACCATCATTTCATGAATTAGTAAGGTAAACAACTTGAATCACAAAAGGTCAAAATTTTTAAATATTATCCTTTCTCTCTAATGCAATTTCTATTTCTTTTCAAATTTCACAAGCCACATAGCAATCAAAACACATAAAACATGGTGTTATCTAACAAGACATGATGATACAATTATATCTCTATAATGCAAAATGAATAAAGTAGATGTGCATCCTACACACACATGTCAGTCCACAACACTAGGATTACACATCACAAGGCTCAAGAGAGGTTGCCTCTCTGGACAAGCTCTCACTCCATTGTACAATACCAGTCTCGTCCATATCAAGAATCCATAAACCATAATCCATAATCAATACCTCACATAGTGGCTTGATGGTGTCTTGGCCCATTGACACGAAGGCCCTCCATACAAGTCCACGTGTCATATCCCTTGTTTGTGTAAGGTGGTTAGCCTCCAAAGAATAGACACCACACATAGGAAGGTAGTGGATACTAGTTGCATAACAACCTCACATACCCCCATCCTCATGGGTTCCCTATGTCTACTTCCTTGTATACACTCACCAAGTCTGCCTCATGCATCTTTAGTGAGGAATCACAATACAACATAAGACCAACATTAGGAAATTCCAAAAGAAGATAGTTTAGCCACAAAAGTTCATAAATAATAGAAATATCAATATCAATTTCAACAATAGGATAAGAAGAATCCAAGATATTACAATAATAAATTACACCCAAGATAAATTTCATAAGTCCTAGCTAAACTATTGTAGGAAAAGATGAGAAAATTGTTGTTCTACATAAACAAAGATAAAAAAAATCACCATAAATTGCACATCGCATCACTGTGTGACTATATCTAGTCACCTCACGAGGAAGGAGGGAACAATGTCTAGCTATTGCAATAGCCCTTCATGTGGTTGGGCCCAGGCAACACTACTCACATGGCATAGGGGGTTCACCTTGGCAACGCCCCTGCATTAGATGGTGCAGAATAAGCATGCCAACACACCCGACATGACCATACACCAAGTGGAGTAAGCACGCTCTGGTCATATGTTGCATGGTAGTGTTCCTTGTGGAGTAGGCACACACAAGACACACCCCGCATAACAATGTCTCTCATTGATCATTGTCATAGCCAGAGGTATACATGGCTAGGGCCCACCCATATGCCTACCATGTTTACAAAACCGAGCATCCATGGATGCCCCTCTACAAGTATGCAAGCATCACTAATTCACTCTGCATCAAGTAGGGAAAAAATACATACATATACTGCGCCTTCATGTAATTATATATGTGGCATCGTGTTCTCAAGCTCATCTCGCTACCATCAACAACACGGCATCATCACCTCACACTATGTCAAAACATTAGTGGGGTGTGGCATCATATTCATTGCATCATGTCGGAACATGTGCGAATACAGTATCCATCACAGCATGGGCTAAATGAATTTTCCTCCACATGTTGGACCACATGTACATATCCATAAATCATATATCTTCTCATAGAAGCTCATATCAAGTACCGGTATTGTGCTCAAGAACTGTTGAAATTAGGATAAACACTTATGAACCACATGTATAGGTTCATCATAAGGGGAAGCATTAATTACTCTTTTCCCTCAAGTAGTGGAAGCTAAGGTCACTTCGCACTGCCATTATACATACGCCACATAACTACCTGAGGAAATGGTGACACTACTACCCCTCCACATACTAACTTACCAACACTTATGGGTTGGCACTCAGTAGGGTGACAAACAAGAAAGAAACACATGAATGGTATGGTTCTCCCATACCCTTATCCAAAACATAACTTCTGTGGATGGGCACTTGTATTGCACCACTCCATGGCACTCAAATAATTACTAGTTATACACAACACCCAACATAAGCACTGGCACTAGTTTTATCACATTTACAAGGAAGTACACAATAACATCATATTTTATCCATATATTCCAATTTTTATTTTATTTTATTTTTACAATTCACATTTTTTCTACCTGGTACAAAATACCAATGACATACTTAATCACATTTCACCTCCTCATGCCAATATTCAATCTCTTCCATTCACATAATATGAGACAATGACATCTATTTGCAAGATGACTTAAACTTATATAAAATAAGGCACAAAGAACAATGATACATTATATTTCTTCAAGAGTCATTGAATCAATACATATTTGTTTTAATTAAGGAAATGAAACAATAAACTTTTACTGTGTACATTTATTAGTCACATAATAAATTCACTACTAATCATTATAAACCATTATGGATATTCACTTTTCACCCAATCAGGGACACCAAGAGTGGACCAAGTATTATCTTTTCAAATAAATGAATTACATAGGTACTTTCATTACACATGATAAATCCCTCCAATAAAGACACAACAAACCATATAGACATTTCAAGACACTAGTATTCACTAACATAATGACTTCAATACCGATAAGGAAATACATTGAAATCTCAATTTCCTAATATTGCAATTTAGGAAGGATAATGACATCATTACTAAACTCACCATAATATTCACATTTCATCTGAATATACCTATTCACCATGTCAAGAACAAACAATTTCCCAAAATAATCCAGAAAATATTACATCAAAGCTATCTCTTCCTTCAATAATTGAACCAAAAGAAAATGTACTCCTTTAATTATGAAATCTCCTAGTTTCATCAATATGGTTAAATCCTACATAGGACTCCAATAAAAAATACACCTTGGGAGCTTAGGTCCTTTACCCAAGAATCTCAAAATCAACAATTTAAATCATATATTTACATTACATATAGATAACATCATTTTGTGGCCATTCATCAAGAAGAGAGAAGAGATATTTATTTTAATTTGTGGTGATTATTATCAAATATCTCTAATGAAATTTATTTGAACATTCATAGGTTAGAAAAACCATAATCAATCACACATCCTGTCACATTATCAATTACATATAAAGCTCAAGAGAAATAAACACAATCTTAATTTAGAAAATGTTACCAAACTATTCATAATTCTTCAACAACATGGCCTAAAGGATTCCCCAGGAGTTCTAGTGTTTCAACCTAGTTAATAAGGTTCTAAATTCCCCTTTCGTACAAAAAATTTGGTTGTCAATTCTCTTTTAAAATAGAGAAAAGGAAAACGAGATGCAATACTTCAACCTTTACAATAACCTACAATACATATGCAACTTAACTTCATCATTTTGACTCTATAAGAATAAGTACTACATGGTAATATCTTACTCCTCGCTATAAATACAAGCAATTCAATTCCAACTTATAAAAGCTCATTAACTAGAATAATTGATCAGACATAGCAATTATGATGTAAATTTAGCATTTATAGGAAAATAGAGTGTTAAGCCTTTTCAAATCAATCAAGTAATCCTAAAATAATTATAACAAGCACTCATGATGAAAATTGTTAGAGGTAGGATTAGGAGGTAATGTTAGCTACTACCAAAAAATTAGGCACATAAAAACTTACCATAATACCTCAAGTCTTTCTAGGAGCACAACAAGAAGGTGACACCAAAGTATGAGGAATTCATTAATATTACTTTATTAAGAAAGATATCCATTATTTATGAAAGTACTTAGGAGACTCATTAACTAATTCTAGAATGAAAACATAAGTAATTGATTTGAGGAAACTTAATCAAAGAAGAACATGCATACTTTTGTAAAATAATGTAGCATAAATACCAAGAACGTGGTTCTTATATCTAGGATCCTATCTTACTAATACAATGATAAAATCAAAAGGAAACTATGTAAAATACTAAACAATAAGTGAGCTATGAGTCCTAGAGTTCCCAGTGTGGCAACCTAGGGCTCTGATACCAGATGTAATTCCCCACCAAGGAACCCTTGGCTCAAGGACATTATACTCATTAAGTCATACACAATATAGATATTTTTTTTCAATAAAGTAGCAGAACATAATCTAATTTGATTTATTTAATGTTACTAGAAGTCAAGAGAATATAGAGATTATACTACTTGTCTTTCTCAATTAACAAATTATTATTCTTGCATACCTGAATATCGCTAACTTTCTTTTACATGACGACCACCATGTCCAACACCTGTAACTACACACATGTCCAAACAATTAGATGCAAACATTAGATATAGTCCATCATAAATAAATACTTTATTGATAGCTTAGCTATGAGAATCATTATTAAGAAGTGAAATCATTGCATTAGAAACTTAAAGACAAACCCTAAGGGACTAGACCTAAGCCTCGGGGGCTCATCATCGATGGCCTTGCCTACATTCATGCTCAGAGACTTCGTAGTTTGACTCTCCCCATTCTAGACTATCTATTTATAAAATCAAGAAAGTGGGTACGCAACCCTTTCTAGGGTCTTGTTCCCTAGATAGTTTTCCCTTCGGCTGCCACCCACTTAGGTGGAACAGGGACAAAGTCCTAGACTTAAAATTGATAACTTGATACTAATTCCATAACTCAAAAATAGAGTTTAACTCAAACTAATATATTATTCATGAAACCTCCTTAATTATAGTATTTACTAAAGTGCCTTCCAAGCGAACATAGGAATGAAATACAACCAAATCTTAAGATAATCATAATTTAGTACATTAAAATCATCATCATGATTAACATCATTAAATTAGGATAATCATTATAAACATCACAATCCCTAAGTACATGTACAATCGCATGAAAACATGACATAAGCCCAATACCTCCTCTATTCCTAATGATCGACTTAGTTATGATGAAATGAAATCAAATAAATAAAAAGTTGTCCACAATTAGACTAAGAATGAATACAAGAACTAAGGACATGTCTACAGGTACACAACCATAACCATAGGCATCTATGAGAAGGAATGAAAAATATACAATTGCCAATTCAAACTTTTAACAATTTCTATTAATGTATAATTCAATTAGAGATACAAATATATACAACCATGTAACCTCACACAAGCATATAGTGTAGTATTATAATTACCTTAAGGCGCCATCTTCATCTTCTAAACAAAACACATTTAATACATCATCTCAATTAAACTATTGTAACTTAAGTATTCTTAATTGGTTATTTTATGATTCATTTTAATCTTAATAATATAAAATATATTTGTTATAGATTCCTATAGAGATCTTTATATTCAACTTCAATAAAATTTACCTCTACAAAAATTTAGTTTTTAACTAACTATTCCCACTAATACACCATTTCACCTTCTAGAACTGCATGACAATTGAATAAGATTCTAGATAATGATTAAAGTTTTATCCAAGTCTATTTAATATTTCATTATTTTATTTTCAAAGAATAATAATATTTCTTAAGCAATATTGATCTAGGAACTTAATTTTAGAAAGAAAATAAATATAACTAATATTAAATCATACTCAAAATAAATAAAAATAGTTTTTCTAACTATTTATTTATAACCAACTAATATTCTAAAGAAGTTTTCAATTTAATATAATTTTAACTAAATCCCAACCATAAAATTATTTATGTACATAACAAGTTAAAGATTCAGAATAGGAAGAGACACAATTATTTTTATTTTAATAAAATTTATCAAATCAAACTAAATCAATAACTTTCTTTATAATCTTTTTTTTATTCAAGAGAAAACTTAGATTAAAACATGTTTACCAAAAAAAAAACTAGGAATCTAAGATAATGAAAGTATTGATTCATTACAAGCTTTCCTAAGAATTCTTACAGTTCAAAACTAAATAGATTCATAATAAATTCAAGAAATTTCATTATTGAACAAAGCGGTTATAAGAGAGGAAATCTAAAAAGTTGGAATCTGGCAGGAAACAAGATTGGAAATATTTAAAGCACCCTCACATATGGTACTGTGTTAAATGTCTCACTCCCAAAAATAAAATAAAAATAAGAAAACAAACCATAGTTGTAGTGCAACCAACAACATTTATAAAAATAAACACAATGCTTAAATCAAGAAGCATATACACCAATCACACAGAAAACTTATAGCCATAATATTATCTAGGAAGATAATAAAATAAATCACACAGAAACTTATAGCCATATTATTATCTAGAAGATAATAAAATAAATCACACAGAAAACTTATAGGCATATTATTATCCAGAAGATAATAAAATAAAGAACCCATAAACAATGATAACCACATGATAACCACACAACCAAACAAAATTCACACTACAATTTTGATGCACAAAATCAATCCAAAAAAAATGATAGATTGCATACCTCTTAACTATGCAAATAACTCCATAAATACCAAATATGAAATTTTCTCAAAATTTGGCAAACCAAAAATACCACCCATCAATTCACAGTGTGATCCATATTTACCTAAAAAACTCAATACAAATTCCTCTCTGATAACTTTAAATAAATAAATAAAGTAACTGTCATGATCCCTCCTGCCTCTTGCTTGTAACCATCATGAATTATTCTATCTCCCCTCATCCAAACGGTCTTTTTTATTTCCCCTTAAAAAATTGAAGCATGCTATTATGTGTCTTCCTTTAAAACCCTCTCCATTAACTCCTACGTAGGCTTTTCTTTTAAGTTA
>BSBK01008846.1:0-163898 GCA_027943335.1 Chamaecyparis obtusa
TGTATGTTTCTTAAATTTGTATGTACATGCATGCCGTGATCTCTATATATATATTCAGATTATTTATCTATTACACATGGCATCCGGTAGAGCTTCTGTAGATTCAAGTGAGGCTAGTGTTCATGGGGGGGGGTGGTAGTGCTCGTAGTTGTAGTTCTCATGCATCAGCTGATACAGCTAAGGCTAGATAGAAGTTATTTGCAGATACTATTGACAGATTGTGATGAGCACTATAGATTTTGGAGGAGACGTTAGTTTCATCCACCACTATCCCTAATAGGGATAGGGTGATGTTATTAGAGATGAGATGTTACGTATGATTGATACTATTCAATCATACAACCCATATGATGAGATTAGTGCTCATGGATTCTATACTTCTTTGTCTCACAGTGTCCACTGGCACTGTGAAGTACAGCACCATTGATACACTTGTTACCACCCTTATGGTGAAGGGTATGTTTCCTCATTATTTAGATAAGAGGAAGGGTGAGAGGATATATGGTGACAAGATGTGAGGATGATATTGTGGGACCCTTCATATATCCTCGATGGTTGGCCTCGGCAACACAGGTGGCCCCAGAAGGATGAGCTACCACTATATTTCTGCAAACAATTGTATGCAGAATTTCATTTGCATCTGGATGTTGATTATACAGATATTCCTGGTTATGTTGGGTAGGGGAAGGGTAGATTATTATATGATAGGTTTAGAGCACTTGATGCCCCTGTGCCTATTGATAAGCGGGCAAGGGTGGTCTAAACCTTTTGGTCATACCAAAAGGTTTGGAAGTAGTAGGAGGGGTTGCGGCAGATGAGAGGCTAAGGACTGATGTGTATTCTAGCATAACTACTATCACCACACAGGTTTAGGAGATCTCATCTGATCATGTGGGTAGATATGTTTATGTTCACGTTCAGCCATTCCTACACCTACACAGCCTGGTGCATCATGTAGTGGTGGTGACTTATATGATGTAGTTGACATACCATCTCCTCTAGAGGTTGTAGCTATATTAGATATGGATCATTTGTGACACACGAGTGCATGTTTATCTAGTGATTTACTTTCGGCATATCAGACCATACAGATGCTTAGTGGGATGTCACTCAGGGAGGTTCCTGCATTTGTCAAGACATATAGTGCTTAGCAGACTACACCACCCATAGGTTCTCAACAGTGTACACCACCAACAGGTCCTCAACAGACTATAGTACCCACGGTCCTCCGCCTACTGCACCACCCACAGGTCCTTCACCTACTACACCACCACCTACAGCTCTTCATCAAACCACTCAGAGCACTTCATCAATGCGTCGAGGTCGTCAGCTCTTTACTACATTGCTTACAGACATGGATATTGATCCTTCAGATATAGCATGTGATTTGAGAGAGTTGAGTGCTATTGGTAGAGCATTAGGGGGTCTGATTGGTGTTGTTCCACCTGATGCACCTAGATATGGAGATTTATAGATTCCACGTGATCCTATCCAGCATGATACACAAGTATATCAAGATGTTTGTTCAAAAAATTAATTTTCTTTGATCATAAGTATTTAAAATTTATTATATATGTACATGAGACATATGTGTGACATGAATTTTGTTTATTGTACTAGACATCAGGAGGAGGTGATGCACCGACATCAGGTCATGGATCTGGACAAGGCCCTAGTTGAGTGTCTATATTTCATGTGACATTTAAGAAAATAGCATCTAAGATAAAATTTTAAATTATTTAAAATTCATATATATATATATATATATATACATATATATATATATATACTATATATATATACATATATATATACATATATATATATATATATATATATATATATATATATATATATATATATATATATATTATATATATATACATATATATATATATCTATATATCTATATATATATGTATATATATATGTATATGTATATATATATGTATATGTATATATATATATATACATATATATCTATATATATATATATATATATATATATATATATATATATATATATATTATATATATATTTATATATATATATATATATATATATATACTATATATATATATATATTATATATAATATATATATATATATAACTATTGAACATCATGTGTACCTGCAAGTTCATGTGGTGAATTGCATGCTTCACACATGCTCCTGCTCCATCGTGCTCTCCTTTTCCATGTCCACTTTCAAAGAAGTTCCACCAAAATTTAACATTACGTCTAGCATGTTGCATGGCTAGCCAATTAAAGGCTTTTACAGATTTAAATTGTCCTGCAAAATTAAGTTGCACATGTGCATAAATACATGTCATCCTTTAATGATTTAACAAAAAATGAAATGAAAATAAAATAAATTGAAGTATCAATACACATACCTGCACAACCATCAGACCAAATCCAATGTTGCGAAGCTTTTATCCTGCGATTTGCAATGTTTTCAAAAAACATTGCAAAACAATGAGCCACATAGCTCCTATCATGAACCTTATCATCACTAATATAGAAATGAACCTCCTTGATGATAATGCGTTCATTTGGATCGGGACTTTCTACCTCATTCAAATCATATTGTTCATGTCTATAGGTCACTTGCACAAATATTGCAACCTGATCAGAATGATAATATTGAGCTTGAAGCTCTTTTTGAGGGGAAAATGTATAGTTCTCAGAAAAATCTACAATTGAAAGAATACAACCAGGTGGAAAATAATCTTTCGAATCATGAAACTATTTAGCTTGCCATCATGCACCATGACAATGCTGGATATGTGGATAAATGAGAATACAAAATCTTGTCATAAACTCAAGGTAGGGCAATTCACTCTCCTTCAAAACAATTTTTTTGGATTCATCTCTGCTTCTTGTTTGATATGTCTCATATTCAAATCTTTTCCACAAAACTGGTGTTGAAACATTAATATTGTCAATTTGCAATGGAAATTTATGCAAATCTCCACAATCACTGCATGCATTCTTTATACACTGTACTTTGAACTCATCTGAATCTTCTAATTTATCACATAAAATAGATTTCACAAATTGTGACGTACTTCCAGGGATGACCATATTTGAATCAAGAACTGCCATAACTTTTTTATATGATTGCATGTATAGATGAAACTCAACATGATTTCGACAACAACAAGTTTCACAAACCTTATTTATGCGTACAAAGCAAGGGCGCAACCTCTCAAACATTCTCTGACATATTTTCACATCTGAAAATTCTTTCTTGAATTCTTCAAATAATTCACTTTGTGTTGTACCTATAAAATGTTTTGGCTGTGCAATTTTCATACCAGTCTCTTCATCTTTCATCTATATTGTATCTCTTCTATTAGAAGAAACACGAGAGTGAGCGGTCCAATATTCAATGACTAGTTTTTTTACATCTTCATAAATTATGTCTTTTCGAGGAAGCCTACAAATACTTACCCAATTGTGTTCAATGTTTTCATTAACATATTTCTCTTCCTGATATATCTTTGAATAGTTCTTCTAGATACATTCAGTAAATCATAAATTACATTCACTTGCTTTCTCTATGTCAACCTCGTACTAGATAAAGTATTCATAATTGCTCTACGTGCAACACTTAAATCAACTCCTCGACTTGAGTTATTAATGATATTCAATGCATCTTGCAAATTTTGAACTATTGTTTGATTTACATTGTCTCCTGAGTTTTTCTTGTTGTTAACACCCAACAACTCCAAAATAGGAGTCATTTCTTTTTTCTTGAATAACTTAACAAATAATTGAGCTCTTCCAACCATCCTTTTATTTTCAAAGTATTCATCCCAAAGTTTTTTGCAATGATTTTTAATTGTACTTTTAGATAACATTTCTTCTGATGAAAGTTGATTGAAAAGTGAATCCTCATTCATCTCATTCAAATTGCCCATGCCAAAAGATATATTTCCACCTCTGGAACTACCAAGTGGTTCCCCTGTTTCAGTTGCATCTTCTTGAATATCAATAGGTTCTTGCTGATCTTCTTGAACTTCAACAAGTTGATCTTTATTATCTATTTTCTAATATTTTTTTTCATCCTTTGTTTGATCATATTTTATGATTCTATTTCTTTTATTCCCCATTTGCAAAAATTGTTCAGATTCAAGCTTTCCAAAGCTTTCACAATTCTTGAATTCAATATCAGAGCTAAAATCTGTAAACCTGTATATCAAATTCTGACAAAAATCCTGTTAACAAAAAAAATTGAATAAAATTAATGTCATAAAAATCATTAATAAATATAAATCTACAATAAATTTCACATGCAATACCTAAATATCAAATAAAAATCATTAATAAATTAAAAAAAACTATTTAAAAACACTTAATTTAAAATAAAACTATTTAAATCTTACAAATAAAATTAAAATAATTTATAAATCTCAAAAAAAAATTTTAAAAAAAATTGATTTTATATAAAAAACTAAAAAAAATTGATTTTATTAAAAAAAGCGGGTACAAAATTGAAATTTAGCGGCTTAGCTCACATGTGACCGGGTTTGGTCGCGAAACTGGACATGGGTTCGGTCGAACCTGGTTTGGCCTAACCTATTAAGTTCAACCGAACCCTGTTAGGCCGAACTAGGTTTGGCCGAATCGTGTTCGGCCGAACCGGTCTATGTGGCATCCCACATGGCAGCCAAGTAAGCAAAAATTGAGATCACTCAGAAGTTCTCACTTCTGGGCTTCGATTCTCTATCAAAATTTACCTTTTTGTAAAATTTAAAAATAGTGTTTTCTAGAGCTCGGAGTCAGGATTATAATCATATAATTTTTATCATGTTTTGATTCCATATAATATATTATAAATTGAAATTACTTCAAGTAGGTATTTAACATTTAAGAACACACTCATTCGAAAAATATTAAAAATATCAAATCATGTTAGAAAAATTAAAACTTTATATTTAACACTAGAGGAGAGAGTCCTCTTCAATAATATGTAATTTTTTTTTAAAATGGTGTAGATTTGATAGGAAAAAGTTAACACGGACTAAAAACTATTGATTTCGGGGTAACACCGACTTTGAATAGTTATAACAGACAAAATACATACTGAAATGCAATCTTTCCTTTTTTATGCACTAGCTATACATGTCATCTAAAACATATTATGAAATCGGAGTAAAAAAATATTATTTGCATAAAATTTGATAATGCGGACTAGACCCTATATTTTCAGCATATTTCAGCAATAAAAAAATGGACTTCAAAAATTAAAAAACTATGTCAAATTTTTTTCACATTTTTAAAAAAAAATTATAAGTATAAACTTCATCAAATTTTACACATTTCATTAGTGTACATCATCTTCAAATTCTAAACACAAATGCCACTTTTATATCATCAAAGTTTAAAAATTTGTATGTTGTTGTCCATTTCCTTTATAAAAGTGTGACACATGTTTGTACTTTTACCCCAGCTCTAGATCAAGGATGAGGATATAGCAAAGAAAACCTTCAGAACAAGGTATGGTCATTATGAATTTGTAGTATCACCTTTTCGTCTGACTAATGCTCCTGCAACATTCATGAACTTGATGAATAGTGTGTTCTGAGGTTGTTTGGATAAATTTGTAGAGATTTTTATTGATGATATATTAATTTATTTCAAAAATATTGAGGAACATGAAGAACACTTGCATATAGTTTTGCAACACCATAGAGATAGTAAATTTTATGGAAAACTTTCCAAGTGTTCATTCTATCAAGAAGAGATTCACTACTTGGGGCATATTATTTCTGTTAAGGGCATTGCAGTGGATCCAGAAAAGATCCAAGCTATACTTGAATGGCCAACTCCACAGAATGTAAGTGAAGTTATAATCTTCATGGGACTTGCAGGATATCATCAAAAATTTGTGGAAGGATTCTCCAAAATAGCAGCACCTATTACATCCTTACAGAGGAAAGGAAAGAGGTATGAGTGGATAGAGGTTTGTGAGAAGGCATTCCTGTTATTGAAACAAGAACTCACATCTGCACCTATCCTAGTTATATCGAATCCTAATGGCCATTTTACCGTAATCACTAATGCTTCAGGTGAAGGTTTATGAGGGGTACTTATGCAGAATGATATAAAGTAGTGGCGTATGAGTCATGGAAACTGAAGCACTATGAGGTTAATTATGTGCCTCATGATTTAGAACTTGTTGCCATAGTTCATGCTCTTGTGATGTGGAGAGATTACCTTTTAGTTAAGCCCTTTGAATTGAAAACCAACCACATGGGTTTGAGATACATCTTCACTCAACCCAATCTAAATGCTAGACAAAGGCAATGCATAGAATTCTTGAGTGACTATGACTTTGGTATAGAATATATCAAAGGGAAGGAAAATAGGGTAGCTAATGCTTTGAGTAGAAGGAGACACATTTCATCCATTTCTACTACCAGAACTCACCTAAAGGAGCAGGTGTTGTAGAATCTCCAAGGTGATGACCATTATGAGTTGGTTAAATTAGCATTGAAAACTGATCTGACAAACCACCATTTTGATGGTTACTCTTTTGATGATGAAGGTATTTTGAGATACCAAGGGAGGATGTATATTCCCAACAAGGATGGATTGAGGAAATTGGTTTTTGAGGAGATGCATTGCACTCATTGATGAGAGCCAATTATAACCTATTTAATGCCCTATTTTAATCCATCTTACGCACTTTCCTACTCCATTTATAATCCATTTCATTCCATTTTACCATTATAACGTTGCATATAGTTTAATATAATTAAGTAGTATTTAATATTGTTTTGGGATTAAAATATGGAAAATTCATTGTTGATTATGTTTTACTAATCTTTATTATTGCAGCATGTTGATTCGTTGTTGTAGATCTTCCTATTATTTAACAAACTTCCTGTCGCCTGCTAGTTGGGACTGCAATTTCCTGTCGCCTACTAGTTGGGACTACAACTTCCTGTCGCCTGCCAGTTGGGACTGCAATTTCCTATCACCCGGAACACTTGGAGAGGATAGTAAAGACTGGTGGAGAATGTATTTTCCAGCTGCATAGTTTTTATTATGAAAACATATTACTGCATTACTTATTGCATTTGCATGGAATAATAATGGGGAAACATTCTTTCCACGTGAAACCATCATCATTTCCCAAAACCTATAACAGATTTCTTCCTTCTCTATGGACAGCAACAAAGGGATTATGGACCATTCTTTTATTTAGACAGATGGTTGCACATGTAAACAACTTATACGGTTGGAGTAAGGGACTGAGATAGCAAATATTGCAGTTGAGATTTATTTCAAGTATCACGTGGACAACAAGTAAAATCCAGCCAAAGATCATTTGCCTTTGCAATAAATAACACAGCTGATTAGTATAGGAAAATGAAATAAGTTTCATAGTTTTACGTGGCAATAATCTGATTCCTCCAAAACTGTTTCAAAACCATATTGGATATTGGAGGAATGCTGAAAATGAGTTTTCTATTCTTGGCATCAAACTAATTTCTGTTGTATTGTCAACGTTGCCTATTATTTGAGTGGTGCAGTTTATTAAAATGACTATATAAAAGGTCATGGCTGCAGCAATGTAATATAAGATTGGAATATATTGTTTTCAATAGGAAGAAATTATTGTACGCAGTTTGAGACTACATTATTTTGAAGTAAATAAAACATCAGTTTGTGCATGGTTGCAGCAGTGTAGAACCTGATCATTCTCTACTCACCTTGCAGACCAGAGAAAGGGCCCGCTCTTGGAATGTTTGGTGAGGTTATTAGTATTGTGAATTATTGTAGATTGTGTGTTGATAATTGCTGTAGCTTAAGTTTAGTTTATTTGATTGTTAATAGAATAAGGTTTCTCTCCAATTCAATAGTTAGTCTATATAAATAATTTTGCTGTTAGATTAATATCATAGCTGGGTAAGACAGACTATCACGTTTTCATTATTATACAGATTATTAATAATAACCAGCATATTCTAAATTTGCTATCATATTAAGAGACAAATCAATATAGCAGTATTAGATTCATATTAGTAAACTATTATATTAGATTAGTTATATGCCTGGTATTGGAATTATTTCCTCTAGATTAGTTGAATTTTTGAATTACTACATTTGTTATTATTGTTATTTCTTAAATGTTTATTTCTATTTTTGCTGTTCCTGTGGCCAGGAAGTGACAGTTCCTGTCGCCAGAATTATTTTAGTTTGCTACAAATTTATTCTTGTGTGTTCTAGATGCATTCATAATCCCTCATCTCATAATCGACATCCCTTGATGGCATACTGCTCGGACACCTTTCACAAGCTTACGCTCTCGGATTGACATGTATAGACCAGCCGAACTTCATCATTAAATTATTAATTCTTTTGTTATTATTTTCCCCAGTGTTGGCCTATCATTTTGGCGCCGTTGCCGGGGAAAGGTGTCAAAGGCATGTTAGATTTTTTATTTGAGTTAGGAACAATGCATTAGGATGAAAGCTTTTGCAATTGCTAGCCTTTCTTAAGTAACTAATCTTAATTTGTGTTGCTTAAATCATATAGATGCATTGCTTTAGAGTTTTGTTTTAAAGTTTGCAAGTAGGCCTTAGAAATTAGATTCATTAGTTGCTTTATAAATTAGATTCAATTTTATATTATCATTACTTGTTGTGAGCTATTGGTAAAGAAGCTATTTTGAAGAAAAATGTTAAAAATGATGCATTTTCAAGGTTGTTCAAATACATCAATTTTGGTTGAAAAATGTTTCAAAAATGAAAGATTTGAAGGGAACACAAGAGGCAAGGGGCATTGCCCCTTGACCCCACTGGTGGCTGCAGACCCCAGACCCCCGCCTTCAAATTTAAAAACAAAAGAAGAACTTGGTGGGGAAAATGCACCGACCAAAGGTGATGTTTTAATACCCTCTCTACCTAATGAATGCATCTTAAATGATCTTGATCTTCCATTATCACAGGTATGCAAGAATTCTATCTTTATGTTTGAACATGAGCAAATCATTGATGAATTCTTAGAGAAATGTGATTTTGATGATGAAAATTTAACCGCTTGTTCTAATTGCGACAGGAAAGATGACCAATGCCTATGCCTAAACAACCAAGAGCATATTATACATGAAGTACAAGATATCTGTGAACCTTTCCATGATAAGGATGAAAGAGAACAATTCTTCCTCATACCTGGTACTCCATTTCAAATACCAACCCAAGAAGATCAAGGTATGCATTATGTTGGTAACATATATTGTCACTCTGTTTCATTACAAAGCCAACACATTTCTTCAAAACATACGTCTCCATCTAGCATACACAATGAATGTAATCATGCATGCTCACAACAACCCACATATCTCTCTTATATTCCACCATATCCATCCTTACCATCTTTATTCCATCCTTCCTCCTTATTCCCATCTACTTTATCCACTTCATTCTTCTTACCATATTCATTATCCCATTCACATTGCACTCCACCTTATCCACCAAAGGCAACTATATTGCCTCATACAACACTTCATAATAAGGTGATTAATAGTACATATAAACTTTCATGGATCCCTTTCCCATCTAATGATGTGCTTGAAATTGACAAATCAACATTGGAATATATCGATGTACTTAAGGAATGGGATTTTGGTTTAATTAAATTAGAAGAACAATATTATTTATTGTATTATAATCAACTTTGTTCTTCTTTTCTACTTAGTGATTTCCAAATACCTACAAATGAGCCCATACTTCAAATTGCATCAATTTTAATCGATGGACTCATGAGTATGTGTGTTAATATCAATCATGCACTAAGTAATTCTAAGCCATATGAATTCCATGTTTCCCAAACATGCTACGAGATCCTCCAAGATCTATATTTTATTTTTGTACTTATACATATTGATATTTGGAGGCCTATGGTTAAAACATGCATCCCTCACACACTTGTTGATTTAGGACCAATAATTGATTAAGCACGACCATATGGGATTCTATGCATTAATGACCAAACAACAACTATTATAATTGGATGAGTATTATTTGTCATTGCTAAATCTTTCCATTGTCCTAAGATAACCAAGTTAACTATGGATGATTCATTTAATAAGGACCAAGGCATTTCCATCTATACATTTTCATTCTTGGTTCTTGTATCTTACAATGATCATTCATTGATAACAAGTATTAAATCCATTTCTTGATTCCTTGGATAATTCAAATTCCCTATGTTTTTATAACTGACAATTCATTTGGGAATCCATCCATCGAATTATTGAAATATTTGATTTAATAAGACTCAAAAAATTCTAAAGATGTGTTACTCTCTGTGGGTTACCTAATTTGTTTGGTTATCCCAATGATTTTGTGACCTTGTAGCATGAAGTTAAGTTGGGGGCAATCCCTCCAAATTTGTGGTTCTAGGATGATTTCCAATCAAGATTCATTGATTGTTTCATTTTTTGTAAACTTCACCATGTGACATCTGAACAATTCAAGGTATGTACTTTTATGTTGATTGCCATTGGTATAATCATAGTAATCACACTCTTTTGTTTTTATCAAGTATTTATTTATATTAATGACTTTACCTACCATTTGTATACATGTATTACTCATTTCATGGTAGGGTTATTAATTGGATTAAGTTTCTTTACTATACTTGATATGCTTGGTTTCGAGAATATGGTTACAGGTCTATTGTTCTAGTGAGGTGCAAAACCAATTGATGATGCTTCTCTACACAAGCATTGCAAAACACACTATGTTAGCTTTGTTAACATTATGTGGGCTTGCTAGCTCTTTGGTGCATGTCCGTTTCACTTGTGCTTCACTATTCAGGATCACATGCAAATTTTGGCATAAGGTGTTCCCCACCTTGAACTGAGATTTATTTTCCTTGATGATTTATCACATGGTGGAAAATATGTAACTTGGTCTTTGAGATTCATGATTATTTTGAGCTACACATCCAGAAAGACTTGGAAGACATTACAGATCATCACACTCCTTCTTTGAGTTGTGTCTCCTCCTCTCTAAAGTTCTATGGCCACATTGGAGACTATCATTGGTGATCCAGTTTTGTCATTATCAGAGCACTATGTCATATGAGTATCATCATCCTTGTGAGTACTTCTTTCATCCAAGTATGCTAGTATGTGTTCCCAATCTCTACAAGGCACTTCTAAATTTAGTAGTGTGAGATACATAGATCAAGGTTGCTTTCGCAGTGTTTCAGTATTCCCAAGTTTGGTGGAGATTATTTTTGGTCATCATTTCAAGTTTCAACAAAACCTTCTGTGTGGTCATGGACAAAACTCAAGTTTTGGATGGTATCATTTTTCCATCATCCATGTCAGGATTTCTGGATCTTTGGTCATTCTATGCAATTATTGAAAAAGAAAAAATGGAAAAATGAAAAAAAAAAAGAAAAAAAAAAGAAGAAGAAGAAAAAAAGCACTAAAAGATCCAACAATGAAAACCTTCGGGCATTGTTGGCCAGTTAATATCTGAAAACTGGTTTCCGGTGGATGTTAATTGCAAAATAAATTCTTAGTGGTGAAAACTATTTTTACAGCGCCATTAAGCGGTGAGTGATTGAAAACTGGCTTGCTAGCGGTCACTTGTCGTTATCAAAAATTGAAAAAAATGAAAAAAAAAGAAAAAAAAAAAAAGAAAATGAAAAAAATATTGAAAAAAAAAAAATGAAAAATGCAATCATTGGTGTTCTTGGATCACTCATTGGCTTCAGTGGTTCTTTCATTCTTGGCACCTCCTGTCACTCACTCTTGCCGCTTAGTGTGATCCTCAAATCTTTGATCACCCCTAATATGTGTTGCATGATCAGTTGAGGTGTTTCAGTGGAATTTTCTACCTACTATATGATCTCCAATGCTTCAATTGATGATGGTGGTCCCTCAGATTGCCCTCTTTGTCCAAGTTTTCTGGTTCCTTCTAGTGGTATACTACCTGGTGATTTCAGTTCGCTGGAGATCTTTTGTGGTGTTGCAGTTTTGGATGGCTCCCTTCATTCTTGATGATTCATCCATTTTGGTGGTCCTGGTTGCTGAATTACTCTATGTTCTAGCCTTGGTCTCTCTGCACATGCATGTTGGTAAAACAATCAATTTTGTTTTTCCTTATTTTATGTCTTAACTTTATTTGTATTACTTATTATGTTGATCAATATGCAACAACCCTCCCTATCCTCTCCTTGTTTCCTGTGGACGGTCAACCTTTTAGTTGGGGGGAGGAATGTCATCCTATTATCTTCCATCTATCACCCTTAATAATTCCATCCTATTATCCATTATATTCATCATACAAAGCCTTTGTTTTATCCCTCATCTCTCCTATCTCGCCCATTTAAACTCTTCTTGTGCAAATTGAGATAAAATTCCCCTATATGCAACCTTTTGAACCATGATGCTATAAAAAAATGAAAGGAAAGAAAAAGAAAAGAGAAAAGAGAAACAACTCATGAAACGTTGAAAGAGATATCCCTATTGAAAAAAAAAAATAACAAAGCTTGTCATGTGGAGCAGTGAAAGGGATTTGTGTTTATGAGTTATCATGGTTCAGGGTGGAGACAAAGCTAAAAACCATAAACCTAAAGTGCTTCCAGTTAAAACTAAAGACCTCATGATCATAATGATTGCACGAGGACATGCAATAAGCTAAGTTGGGGGGAATGATGAGAGCCAATTATAACCTATTTAATGCCCTATTTTAATCCATCTTACGCACTTTCCTACTCCATTTATAATCCATTTCATTCCATTTTACCATTATAATGTTATATATAGTTTAATATAATTAAGTAGTATTTAATATTGTTTTGGGATTAAAATATGGAAAATTCATTGTTGATTATGTTTTACTAATCTTTATTATTGCAGCATGTTGATTCGTTGTTGTAGATCTTCCTATTATTTAACAAACTTCCTGTCGCCTGCCAGTTGGGACTGCAACTTCCTGTCGCCTACCAGTTGGGACTGCAACTTCCTGTCGCCTGCCAGTTGGGACTGCAATTTCCTATCACCCGGAACACTTGGAGAGGATAGTAAAGACTGGTGGAGAATGTATTTTCCAGCTGCATAGTTTTTATTATGAAAACATATTACTACATTACTTATTGCATCTGCATGGAATAATAACGGGGAAACATTCTTTCCACGTGAAACCATCATCATTTCCCAAAACCTATAACAGATTTCTTCCTTCTCTATGGACAGCAACAAAGGGATTATGGACCATTCTTTTATTTAGACAGATGGTTGCACATGTAAACAACTTATACGGTTGGAGTAAGGGACTGAGATAGAAAATATTGCAGTTGAGATTTATTTCAAGTATCACGTGGACAACAAGTAAACTCCAGCCAAAGATCATTTGCCTTTGCAATAAATAACACAGCTGATTAGTATAGGAAAATGAAATAAGTTTCATAGTTTTACGTGGCAATAATCTGATTCCTCCAAAACTGTTTCAAAACCATATTGGATATTGGAGGAATGCTGAAAAATGAGTTTTCTATTCTTGGCATCAAACTAATTTCTGTTGTATTGTCAACGTTGCCTATTATTTGAGTGGTGCAGTTTATTAAAATGACTATATAAAAGGTCATGGCTGCAGCAATGTAATATAAGATTGGAATATATTGTTTTCAATAGGAAGAAATTATTGTACGCAGTTTGAGACTACATTATTTTGAAGTAAATAAAACATCAGTTTGTGCATGGTTGCAGCAGTGTAGAACCTGATCATTCTCTACTCACCTTGCAGACCAGAGAAAGGGCCCGCTCTTGGAATGTTTGGTGAGGTTATTAGTATTGTGAATTATTGTAGATTGTGTGTTGATAATTGCTGTAGCTTAAGTTTAGTTTATTTGATTGTTAATAGAATAAGGTTTCTCTCCAATTCAATAGTTAGTCTATATAAATAATTTTGCTGTTAGATTAATATCATAGCTGGGTAAGACAGACTATCACATTTTCATTATTATACAGATTATTAATAATAACCAGCATATTCTGAATTTGCTATCATATTAAGAGGCAAATCAATATAGCAGTATCAGATTCATATTAGTAAACTATTATATTAGATTAGTTATATGCCTGGTATTGGAATTATTTCCTCTAGATTAGTTGAATTTTTGAATTACTACATTTGTTATTATTGTTATTTCTTAAATGTTTATTTCTGTTTTTGCTGTTCCTGTCGCCAGGAAGTGACAGTTCCTGTCGCCAGAATTATTTTAGTTTGCTACAAATTTATTCTTGTGTGTTCTAGATGCATTCATAATCCCTCATCTCATAATCGACATCCCTTGATGGCATACTGCTCGGACACCTTTCACAAGCTTACGCTCTCGGATTGACACGTATAGACCTGCCGAACTTCATCATTAAATTATTAATTCTTTTGTTATTATTTTCCCCAGTGTTTGCCTATCACTCATTATTCAGGGCATCTAGAAGTTAATAAAATACTTGCTGATATGCGGCCATTATATTTTTCGTCCAGACCCAAAAGAGATGTTGTAGCATCTATAGCTTAGTGTCTAGAATGACAGCAGGTTAAAGTTGAGCATGTCCATCCTACTGGAATTTTGTATCCTCATGAGATACTAGAGTAAAAGTGGTAGGTTATTACTATGGACTTTGTACAAGGTTTTCCTATGACTAAGCACAAACATGATGTAATCTTGGTTGTGGTTGATAAACTGACCAAGGTTGCACGTTTCATACCAGGCAGTCTGAGGGATGGATCTTTGATTTTGCCCAATAAATTTGTCCAAGATATTTTTAGACTTCATGGTGTACTAGAGACCATAATATTAGATAGGGACACGAGAATGACATCAAGGTTTTGGACAACCTTGAATGCTTCTTTGGGAACAAGGTTGAATTTCAGTACAGCATATCATCCTCAAATGGATGATCAAACAAAGAGGGTTAACTAGGTTCTTGAGGATTTACTAAGAATGTATTGCATGGATCAGTAGTACAAGTGGGAAGAGTATCTTCCTTTGGTTGGATTTTCTTATAATAATTCTTCTCATTCATCATCAGGTATGGATCCTTTTGAAGCTACTATATGGAAGCAAGTTTCAGACACCCATCAGTTGGGACAAGATAGAGGACATGATCATTGTGGGTCCTAAATTGTTGAGGGAAATGGAAGAGCATATGTCTCTTATTAGAGAACATTTGAAGGAAGCCATAGATAGGTAGGAGAGTTATGTAGACAAGAATCATACCTTCAGGTAGTTCATAGTGGGGGACAAAGTTTTTCTTTGTGTGAGGCCATATATGAGTTCCATATATTTTGGTAGAGCATCTAAGCTCGCACCTAGATATGTTGGGCCTTTTGATGTTTTGGAAATTATGAATCCTGTTGCATATAGATTGGCCTTGCTGCCTGCTCTTGCCCATATTCATAATGTGTTCCATCTATCTTTACTGAAAGCTTATCATCTAGATGCTTCTCATATCGTTGATTAGCGTGCTTTATAGGTATAGGATCTAGGAGTGGTGTTAGTGGATCCATCCAGTATCATTGACTAGCATACCATCAGGGTGCGCAACAGAGAGATCTTGCAGTATAAGGTCCAATGGGACCAATTCTATGTTGGCAGTGCTACATGGGAGGATGAAGATTATATGAATAGATCTTATCCACATTTACTTCCATAGACTTTTATATGCTATTTGATTTATGTTTTTTTTAGTTAGTTTATGGTTGAGAACTTATGTTGTATTTTCATTAGACATCAGGACAATGTCTTCTCTTAGAGGGGAAGGATGTCATAACTGATTTTGTAGACCTATGACTTTTTAGTTGCTTGCGACTTGTGTGGACTTTTTGACTTGGTCAAGTTTTTGTGACCTTAGAGAAATAAATTATTTGTTAGATGCTTGGCTAATTTTATTAGAGGTAAATTAGTTAATTTGTTAAGAATGATAAATTTGGAAAATGAAAATGATTAAATTTTTTTTCTTTTATGTTGATAAATATATCACATTTCTTGATATGATTATGCATGCTCATTATGAAATATTTTTCGAGATGACTTGGTTATAGATTTTTGGGAACTAACCTACTGATCAAAATTGGAGTGTTCATCTATTGATAGGATCTGAGGATGGGGGTGTGGTTGAGGTAGGGGAGCCTAGCTCCTCAGTATCTGTTTACATGCACACACCACCAGTTATCTTTGTTCTAGTTATGAAGATAATTTAATGATGTGAATTATTTATATAATGAATTAGTGTTAAAAAAATGTAATCTTGTGTTAGTATGCCATAGTGTTTGTTTGTTTTTGTTTATTTATTTAAATTTTAATATTTCTTGAAAAGTATAATTACTTTCAGTTAATAAATAGAGGAAGTTGAATGTTTTTGTGATTTCTTTTGAGCTTTTGGCTTATTCTTGTCATGCTGGCATGATGGGAGGACAAAGTGGAGAGTCTTCCCTCTTTCTCAGTGTTAATTTGGGCATCAATGTGCATACGAGAGGAGTCTCTAAGTTATTATCTTTCAGTTGATTGAGAGTTTACTAGGAATTAGGGCCCATTTTCCTAGTTATGATGGACACAAAGAGAGGAAGTTGCACAGTTGAAGAGGGAGTTTTTGAATTGTTTAAAGGGAATATAGAAATGGAGGGGGACAAAAGGTACTATGAAAAAAGACCAGAGGAAAAAGAAGACACGAGAATTGGTTGAAGGAAGGAGAGCAAAGGATACCGGGGTCAATGCAGCAAAAAGGAGGAAGCATCTCTTAATACATCCATCGCATCATAGCCAGGTTCCCCTCTTTGTTTTCATTTTTGTAAGCTCTATTTGGGTTATATTTAATTTTTTTATAAATATCATGGATGTCCTTGTAGCATCTTCCTTAGGATCTCCACCTATCATAGGATTGTATCACGTTTATTTGTTTTATCCTTCCTTGGTGTCACAAAGAAATCTCAAAATTCCTTCTCTGCATAGCTTTGGTGTATTCGGTAATTAATAGTGATAGAGGGTGGTATTTTCCTTTATTTTATTTTTTTACTTATTTTTTCTTTATAATGGAATGGAGACTATTTTTTTTTTCTAAGTTCAGAACTCTATTCCATGCGCGGCTTACTTGACTGCAAACCCAATGTATACCCATATATTTGACTCCTTGTGAAGGATGCATAGCATATGCCTAGTTTTGACCTACCAGATCATGGCTACTGATGGATGAGTCTCTTGGTTTTTTGTTTGCAATCACTATAGTATAACCTTGAACACTTTAACTTATTCGATTTTGGCACTGTAAAGCTTAATCTTAAGTCTCAAAACTATTTTAATTTATTGTATTTCTCGTCTAAATAGCAAGTTGAACCCAACATTTTATTAAAAAATTGAGTTATTTTAGTTTATAGTGTAGAATTTTGAAAACATTTTAAGCTAGTATTTTATTACTGACGCATTCAGCCCTGTGGTTGTGATGCTTGCATATAAACTATGAGTTATTGATAGAAAATAATTTATTATGCTGCTGTTAATTTTCAGTGCATTTGTAGATATCCTTAGTTACAACCTTTTAAGTATTTTAGCGATTGTAGAGGCCTAGTGTTGACATATTTCTTTAGTGTAAAGTGTTTATTGTTCTGACAAGAGTATTAAATAGGCCTATTTTTATTTTACTATTTTTGTTTTTGTAATAGCGGTTATAGTCTCTAATATTTTTTTAATTTGTCAATTGTAAATCATTTGGAGAGTGATTATTGTGTGATCAGATTTGTTGGTATGGTTTGTGAATTAAATATGATGTAGATTTATGCTGTAGACATCAAAACCTATCAGGAAGAACTACTAGCGAATGTTCATCAGTTATGTTGAAATTTTTTAGAGAATAGGTATCATGATGTTTAAAAAATAGTGGTTCATGAAAAACTTATACAGTTTATTTAATTACAAAAACTTAGAGTTAAACATAATTTTGGATAAGAGCTAAATGATAGACTATCTGTAGTAACTGGGAAAAAACTTTATGTGTTTCAGTGAACTTAATAATTTCTTGTATCCTTGATATTTTCTAATAGATAGTATTTCATTTAATTTATTGTTCTTCTATGTTATCTAGTTTTCTTTTGAATTTAAAAAGGAATCAGTTAAGTAGATCTGTTAAACTGAGGGAATGTTAAAATTTTATTGTTATTGAAATGAATTGAAGTGTAATTTGGTATAAGACAGAGAAGGGTAAATAAGTTGTGTTACTTGTCAGTTTTACTGATTTTTCAAAAGATTCTTTGGCCAAAGATTATTTTCGCATATGTTTCATGAATATGCTTGGTTAGTATTGTATGTTCTCTTTTCCATTATGTGATTAGGATTTGTATTTCAAACTAAAGATTTTTGTAGTAGATAAAATCACAGTAGCTTCATATTCTTCTCACTTATCAGTGCCGAGTTTCTAGTATTCTCAAGCAGGGTTGGTGTGCTTCCATATTAGGGTAAGCCCCGAGGGAGCTAACCACTCCATGGTTGAGCGATAAAAGCACCTGGGCCACACTCCTATCTAAGGATTTGTAGGTGGATGCGTGGTGTGGAGGCTTAGGAGACATGAACTATTATAGTGTGGTTACTAGTTACCGTTCTATGATAGTTTGGAAAAAATAATATTATTTTGATTTATTGTATATGTATGAGTTTCAACAGAAGGTCAAAAATTTGTAATAAAGATGTATTATTTCAGTTGTTAAGTTTTTACTTGACAACCGAAATAATACAAAGTTTTCTCCCAAAGTGGCTGATTTTGGGCTGGCAAAACTTGTGGGTAGAGATTTCAGCCACGTACTGACCACGAAAAGAGGAACGATAGGCTATTTGGCTCCAGAATGGATCTCAAGTCTTCCCATCACTGAAAAGGAAAACATGTATAGTATTGGCATGAAACTGCTGTAGATTATATCAGGATGAAGGAATTTGGACATAAATGTGGTCGAGTGTAGTTCTTATTACTTTCCTCCCTGGGATGCTGATGAATTACATAAAGGAAACCTCATGGCTATTGTTGGTGGGAGGATAGAAGGTGAGGTAGATGCTCAAGAGGTTAGAAGGGTCATTGCAATGAGCATGTTATACATTCAAAGGGATTAAAATGTTAGGCCAGCCATGGCTCAAGCTATGCAAATACTCCAAGGGATAGTGGAGACCAAGACAACACAATTTCAGGCATGTCTTGATAGTCTTCGAGATCACCATTGAAGTGAGGAAAATGGCCTTCTTATTCAACAATTAGTCCTTTTCTAATTTTTATATATGGTCATTGTGATAGTAGTATATAAATTTATGAGTAGAAATGTGTTTGAGTTTGTTACAATATTTCTATTATATTATTTCAAGACAATGGCTAATGTTCTTTTTTACAGATATAAATGCTGGTTCTAAATTCAGGATATTAACAATATCACTTAGAATAGGGTAGTTTTTTTAATTAGAAAGTGATAATAATTATTTTAACTTTTATATACTAATGTAATAATTCTTTATACAACTAGTTTTATAAAAAAATTAATCTAAATATTTCTTTTAGTCATTATATGACCTTTTCAAACTCATTGCATATCATTTTCAAAACCTTGCAAGTGAATTGAGTTCTATGCTTGTGAGTATACAAATATTCAAGTGGAAACACCATAAGCTTATAGTTATTAGAGAATAATACCCAATGAATGAATTGTTTCTATTCTTCTATTGAACCATAAAATACATACACAATGTATCCTTTAGTGCTAAATTTTCACTTCCACTCTAGTGATGGTTTGATTTTTTAACATGTGTTAAAAGTTCTCAAGATTATCTTAAACCTTAATGTATTTAAATAGTCTCTTTCCAGTTAAAATTATTAACTATTCCGTTCAATTTAGCTTAACAATTTCTTTCACAAATATATGAGCATTGTAAGAATATTATACATTTCAAATTTCAAGGTAAAAAATAACCTAGGAACCAACTAAAAGATAGTCATGATGAACTACAACTGATTTGGAACCAGAATGAAGAATCTATAATTCAAGATTACTAAAGAATTGATGTTTAGATAATGCAAGATGATTTATTCAGTTTTATGTTGTCATTGATATCAACTAGCTTGACAGTACTTATCTTGTAAGTTACTGTACCGACACATCTGAAGAAAGGTGAAAAAGATGAAGAACAGATAAATCTACATGAGGAAGATGTACATGTCAGGTGAGGATAAAGAATACACTGATTAAATTTTTGATGAGTCTATGACTTGATGGAATTGACTTCATTATGTTGTATTCATCTATAATGAAGAATAGAGCTGAAAGACACAAACCAGTGTTGTCGGTAAACTAAAGCATTTTAGTATACATTGACGGAGTGTAGTGTATACTGAGCACAGTATTAAGTGAGTGTTTGTTCACCAACGAAGATAGAAAGGAATTAATGATCAGTTTAGAAGATAAAGTGATGAGCTATAAAGTGTATGAAATCAAGGTAACAGATAAAGTTAGTTATGAAGATCGACGACTAACATAAATCAAAAGGATCTAACAGAGTAGATTGAAACATGTTATTGACACATCAGCCAAGGAAACCTGAAGCGACAAAATCTATGGAGATGATTAAGTGGAAAAATTTAATGGAGGAAAAGAAAATGTTTTACATGTCTATATAAGAGACTGGAGGTTTCATTATGAAAGGATGCCAGAAGAAGAAGAAGCTGCAGAATTATCGCATGAAGTTTTCATGTATACTGATCATATTAGTTATTGAGAATCGAGCTGTGGAATAGTTACCGAGCTATGAAGACCAATTACCAATGGATAGTGACTTAACATAGTATGAAATCTAAAGTTATATATTGATCAAGAGGATTTGTATGACCATAATATAGATCTGTAATATGTAATTGAAGCTATAATAATGAAGATCAACTATTGTTACATATTTAACCATTGTCCACAGTCAAATCTCTTAACTGAGTGAACTTAGAAAGTATTATGATGTATCATTCATTAGAGTGAACATTGTTATCTTGTCAACCCCAGAGTGATTGCTAGTTGGATGATAACTTCTAGTCTAAAATCTTCTAACAAGATCACACCTAACAGTGTGTTTGTAACCTTTAACAGGGTTGGGTCTTCACTGACCTCACTTCAAAAGAGTGAACATTTTGGGTTGTCAGTCCCAGGTGGTTTTTCCCTTCACAGGGTTTCCACGTTAAATATTTTTTGTTATGTGTTGATTGTGATATTTGTTTGTTATCATACTTTTCATATTACATGTTAGATTTGATCAGTAATTACTATAAGCATAGAATTGACAATCGGTAAAAGCACAAATAGTGAAATTAAATCTATTTACTGAGCATCAGGAATTGAAGTATTTGTTTTGAATTATACATTTTGATTTGGGATAGTGTTTAACTGATTCACCCCCCTCTCAGTTATTCCAAAAATTGGTATCAGAGCTATGGTTGCTTAGAACAGAGTTTTAAGGACTTCATCACAAAGGTCTCAAGATGTATAAGAGAGAAGTACTGAAACTGAACAAAGAGAACTTCATAGTATGGAAAAGCCGAATGATGTTGCACATATCTAGAATTGGAAGCTCAGTTGTAGACCTGATGAAGAATGGCTTTATACAACCACCCACTAGTCCTTTAACCCTTGATCAACTGAGAGACAAGCATGAACACAATATCACTATGATGGAACTTTCTACTGCTTGTATCGATGCTGAATTTGAAGACATTAAGGGATGTGGCACTTCTAAAGAGATGTGGGACAAGTTAAATCTACTATACAGTGGAGATCTGAATGTTAAGAGAGCCAAAGTAGAAAGTCTAAGAGGTCATTTTGATGATATGAGAATGAAAGAAGGTGAGAACATAGTGCAGCATTCAAACAGACTGAAAGAAGTAGTACATTTTATTAGAGCATCTAATGGAGTCATTGATGATGAAACAATTATAAGAAAGATTCTCTGAACTTTTTTACCAGTTTATGCAATCAGGATCTCTGCAATTCATGAAACAAGGGCCATGTCCAATCTTACCCTTGACACACTGATCGGTAAGCTTACTACCTGTGAATTAAATAACTTTGACAATAGTATTGTTCCTTTTGTTGAGTCTTCTTTCATGTCTTCTTTGAAGATTAGTAAGTCTAGCAAGAATATTAAAAATGATGACAGTGATAGCAATACCGATGATGAACTTGATGAGCTTAAAGCTCTTATGGTCAGAAGATTACCCAAAGGAAAAGGAAGATATAGAGGTAAGTTACCTTTGGAATGTTTGAATTGTAAATAAGTTGGTCACATTGCTGCTAGATGTCCACAGAAGAAAGATGATGATAGATCAAAAGACCGATCAGAAGGAAGCTATGGGAGAAGAGTCAATAGAGGCTACCAATACAACAAAAGAGATAATCAAGATAGTTATGAAAAAGGAAAGAAGGTATGTTACATTTCCAAAGATATTTAATCTAAATCTAACACTGATGATGATATAGAAGTAGTATTTGTTTCTATGAAAGATGATTCAGAGGAAGAAGAAAAGCATGAAGAAACATAACTAATCTCTAGAGTAGACAGAAATGAAACATGGATCATAGACAGTGGCTGGACACATCATATGACTGGTGATGTAGAAAAATTTAATCATCTTGTTGAATACAATGGAGGATCTATGAGAATGGGAAATGATGCACCATGTATGGTAAGAGGTAAAGGTTCACTGATGATTAATGATAGACTTAAATGTGAAAATGCATACTGGGTAGATGGATTGAACTATAACTTGTTAAGTGTGGCATAGTTGAACAATTCAAGCCACTGACTTGCTTTTGGGAGCAAAAAGGTGAAAATCTATGATGATGGAGGAAGACTTGTCGGAACTGGTACACAATCTAGAGATAATCTATTCTATCTTGATATTGATCAGTCTTCTTATTTGTTAATGAAGGATGAAGATGCATGGTTGTGGCACAAAAGATTATGTCATGTAAATTTTGATAACATGATCAAGATTAGTAAAAAGAGAAGAGTTAGAGGATTTCCTCACTTATCAAAACCAGATCATGCTATATGCCATGAATGTCAGCAAGGTAAAATGACTAAGTCTAGCTTTAAGAGAAAAGATTAATCAATAAAGAAGATACTTGAGTTGGTTCATACTAACCTATGTGGTTCTATGAGAACTCAGAGTTGTTCTGGTGATAGATTCTTTATTCTTTTTTTTTATGACTATACTAGACTGATGAGTATTATGTTTTTGAAGGAGAAATTTGAAGCTTTCAAAATGTTTAAATGGAATAAGGCTAAGGTAGAGAAAGAAACTAGAAAAGAAATAAAATTCTTAAGATTTGATAGAGGAGGTGAATTTATCTTTGATGAATTTACTAATTTATGTAATGAGCATGGAATTAAAAGACATGTTTCTGCACCGAGGAGACCTCAGCAAAATGGCATTGCTGAAAGAAGGAATAGATCAATAGTTGATTGTGCTAGAACACTGATGATACAGAAAAATGTTTCTCAGACATATTGGACAGAAGCTGTTAGTACAGTTGCATATGTTCTTAACTGAGTACAACTAAAGAAGGATTCCAACTGAACACCTTATGAGCTATGGTTTGGACACAAACCTATTGTAAGTTATTTCAAAAATTTTGGAAGTAAATGCTTTATCTTGAAAGATGAGAGAAATGGAAAAATTGATTCAAAAGGAGATGAAGGGATATTTTTGGGATATTCCTCTACAAGTAAAGCATATAAATGTCTGAATAAGGTCACAAATAAGATTATTGAGAGTACTAATGTTCATGTTGATGAGTTTGATGAAAAGAACACAGAGGAGAGTAGAAAGGAACCAAAAGAATATAGTAGATTCACTTATATTGAACTTCTTGATTATCAACTAAAACCGTAACCTGTGATAACTGGTCCGCAGGCAAACAATGTTGAAAAGTAGGAAGAGGAAATCAATGAAAAAAATGGAGCTGCCTAGCAAGCTGATGAACCTAAATAGGATGAACAAGAAAGAAGAGACATGATATTGGCTAGATTTATCATAAGACACCACCCCAAGACACAAATTATTAGAGATAGACAAGATGGAATGCAAACTAGGAGCAAAACAAGACAAGGTACATGCTTAGTTTGTGAATTTGAACTAAAAAATGTGAATGTTGCATTGGAGAATGAGGACTGGATTAATTCAATGACCAAGGAAATTGAGCAGATAGAGAAGAAAAAAACTTGGATTTTAGTACCTTGACCAAAGGATTAAAATGTTATCGGTACTAAATGGATATTCAGAAATAAGTTGAATGAGAATGGAGAAGTTACAAGAAATAAAGCCAAATTGGTATACAAGGGATATGCATAGGAAGAAGACATTGACTATGGTCAAACATTTGCACCTGTTGCTAGATTAGAAGGAGTTAGAATGCTACTTGCATATGCTGCACATAAGAAATTTAAAGTTTATCAAATGGATGTGAAGTCAGCATTTTTTAATGGTATACTTGAAGAAGAAGTCTACATAGAACAACCGGAAGGGTTTGTTGATCCCGACAATAGTGAGATGGCATGTAGATTAAAAATTTTTTATATGGATTGAAGCAAGCACTGAGAGCATGGTATGAGAGACTGCATACTTACTTGCTAAGTATTGGATTTGTCAGGACAAGTGAAAACAACAATCTATATATGAAAGGTAATACTGATGACACTATTCTTATTGTTGAAATTTTTGTGGATGATATTATTTTTGGAGGAAAAGATCATATATGAAAATCCTTTGCTAATGAAATGCAAAAAGAATTTGAAATGTCTATGTTTGGAGAGATTAAATTCTTTCTAGGACTACAAGTGATTCAACAGAGTGATGGGATATTCATCACACAATCTAAGTACATAAAGGAAGTATTGAAGACATTTGGCATGGAAGATGCTAAACCTGTGGGAACATTGATGGCTACTAGATGCAAATTGACAAAGGAGGATGAAACTATAGAGGTAAATCAAACACTTTACCGATCCATGATTGGTAAACTAATGTATGTAGTTCACAATAGACCAGACATAACACATGCTATGGGGATTGTTGCTAGGTTTTTTGCTAACCCTAGAGAGTCACATATGATAGCTACTAAAAGAATCTTAAGATATTTGAAAAAGATAGAAGATTATGGCACTTGGTATTCAAAGGAAGGAAAGTCTGAGTTAAAGGTATATATCGATGTTGATTGGGCTGGAAATGTGGATGACAGAAAAAGCACCATCGGAGGAGCATTTTTCTTTGGTGAAAGACTTGTAACCTAGTAAAATAAAAAGGAAGCCTGCATTTCTCAGTCAACTCCAGAAGTAGAGTATGTTGCTGCTCCTACAAATTTCTCGAACATAGCATACATCAAGCAAGTGTTGGAAGGGATGAATGAGGTAATCACTGACCCAGTGATTATATATTGTGACAACACCAGTGCTATTAACATTTTGAAAAATCTTGTGATGCACTCAAAGACAAAGAATATATCTATTAAGTATCATTAATTGAGAGAGCAAGTGCAGGAAAAGAAAGTGAAGTTAGAATTTGTTACATCTAAGGAACAACTTGAAGATATTTTTACAAAGCCTCTACCAAAGGACACATTTGAATACTTGAGGACTAGACTTGGGGTCCGTCCCCTATCTATCAGTCACTAAGGTGATGTGGATGTTGCATCAGCCTACTCATCTCAGAAGATCATACATGTTGATGGAGCATAGTTCACACTTTGAATCATGTTCAAGGTTGTGATTAAGTTTGGAGAACTAGAAAAAATTGAGATATCAGTATTCAGAGATACAAAGAAGCAGTTGAATAGTAAAGAGATACTTGGCTACCGACAGAGCTGATTGTTTATTTGTTTTCTTTTGCATTTTTGTCAAAGGGAGAGATAAATAATATGAAAAGGAGAGATAACTAAAGTGAGAGAAACAACACCAATGAGAACTATATGAGCGAGAGATAATCTAAATGGAATAGAGTATTATAGATCAGTTACTAAGAATAGGAGCAGAAATAGGAGAACTAAAAAGAGAACATCTGATGTCAAGCATTATAGTTTTACAAATGTTGAGAAACGTAGTGATTAAACATATTAAGTCTATTTGACTTACAACATTTGTTTATAGAGTTGTACAATACATGTTTGGTATGTGTATGGTACATTTCATATTACTTGAGTTGCCATCAATGCCAAAGGGAGAGATTGATGAAGTACAACTGATTCAGAACTAGAATGAAGAATCTGTAATTCAAGATTACTAAAGAATTGATGTTTGGATAATACAAGATGATTTAATCAATTTTATGTTTTCATTGATATCAACTAGCTTGACAGTACTTATCTTGTAAGTTACTATACCGACACATCTGAAGAAAGGTGGAAAAGATGAAGAACGGAGAAATCTACACGAGGAAGATGTACATGTCAGGTGAGGATAAAGAATACACTGAGTAACTTGTTGATGAGTCTATGACTTGATGGAATTGACTGCATTATGTTGTATTCATCTATAATGAAGAATAGAGCTGAAAGACACAAACCAGTGTTGTCAGTAAACTAAACCATTTTAGTATACACTGACGGAGTGTAGTGTATACTGAGCATAGTTTTAACCAAGCATGTGTTCACTGATGCATTTCTTTGTTAACCAACAAAGACAGAAAGGAATTAATGATCAGTTTAGCCGATAAAGTGATGAGCTGTAAAGTGTATGAAATTGAGGTAATAGATAAAGTTAGTTATGAAGATTAATGGCTAACATAAATCAAAAGGATCTGACGGAGAAGATTGAAATGTGTTATTGACACATCAGTTGAGGAAACCTGAAGCAGCAAAATCTATGGAGATGATTAAGTAGCAAAATCAAATGGAGGAAAAGAAAATGTTTTACATGTCTATATAGAAGACTGGAGGTTTCATTATGAAAGGATGCCAGAAGAAGAAGAAGCTACAAAATTATCGCGTGAAGAAGTTTTCATGTATTTTGATCATACTAGTTATTGAGAACAAAGCTACAGAATAGTTACTGAGCTACAAAGAGCAATTATCGACGAATAGTAAGTTAACACAGTATTAAATCTGAAGTGATATATTGATCAGGAGGATTTGTATGACCATAATATAGATCTATAATCTGCAATTGAATTTTTAATAAGGCAAATCAACTACTGTTACATATTTAACCATTGTACATAGTCAAATCTCTTAACTGAGTGGACTTAGAAAGTCTTATGATGTATCATTCATTAGAGTGAACATTGTTATCCTGTCAAGCCCAGAGTGACTATTGGTTGGACAATAACTTCTAGTCTAAAATCCTCTAATAAGGTCACACCTAATAGTGTGTTTGTAACCTTTAATAGGGTTGGGTCTTCACCAAACTCACTTCAAAAGAGTGAACATTTTGGGTTGCTGGTCCCAAGTGGTTTTTTCCTTCACAGGATTTCCATGTTAAATCTTTTGTGTTATGTGTTGATTGTGATATTTTTTTGTTAGCATACTTTGCATATTACATGTTAGATTTGATCGGTAATTACTATAAGCATAGAATTGACAATCGGTAAAAGTATAGATAGTGAAAGTAATTATGTTTACCGAGCAGTAGGAATTGAAGTATATGTTTTGAATTATACATTTTGATTTGGGACAGCGTTTAACTGATTCACCCCCCTCTCAATTATTCCAACAAGTCATTCTTATTTCTAGACTTCAAAAATCAAGAAATAAAATAATAGATATTATTATCTATTAATTTAATAGATCTCACATAAATATAATTATTCTGTAATATTCCTTTACCATATGATATTTCAAAAAAAAACCTATAAATGAAATAAATTTTGGTTCATTCCAACCTAATAATTATATTAGGTAACTCATGATACATCCTTGTAACCCCAAAGATGAAAAAAATATGCGGTATAATATGTTTCCATATTGTTATATCACATAACTTCTACTAAGGTGGTACATTATTACACTTGTTACCCAATTTTTCATGTTGCATTCAAATTTGGCTGAAGTCCATTCCAGGGTCTCTATTTTATCCTTAATGAGGTTCCCTGAAAATTTCATGAAGTTATGTCTTGTCTCCTAGCCTCTGCAATTTGTTTTATCCTTTGGTCTGCAAGCTAAAGTTTGAAAAAAGTAGCTGTTGTGCTCAAAAAACCTTGCAAACCCTAGCCAATTTCTATTTTGTCATTACTTTATCTTGGCCACTTAAGTTTTCAAAAACCCATGTGCACTTTATTTCCTTTTGGTCACTAGTTCTCTAAGTTTTCCAATGGTTATCTCTTTGGTTGGGCAATTTAGCGACTACATTGATTCTCTTAGTCACAAAATGTTCAACGGTTAAGTCTTAATATCCAGCGACCCAGAGAAATAGCTAGCCCTTCCTTAGTTTCATAATCACTAAATTTTCTCTGGCAGTCTTTTATGTGGGGGCCCAAGCTTCAACATTTGACGGTCCTCATGTTTTCAAAAAGGATGTGTCAGAGGCATGTGAAATCATGACAACCATTAGATCTTCCAAGTCTGCAGCACTTCAAAGTCAAGTGGGTCCATTACCACGATGTCATACATGGAAGCTTATTATTGGCCAAGGGTTTGTGATGTGTAAGACTTGTCAGAGGGATCAAGATCAATGGCTGGCACATGATCTGAAGGGTTTGTGTCAGAGCATCCAATCATGCATCAACCGTTTGATCTGCCAAATGTTCAGGACTTGTCAATGGGTCCAGTGCCAGTTCAGGATGATTTGCTAGCTTCTTATTGGTCGAGGTAAAGAGAAAGACTATGGGACCATGTTGCCAGGTGCACTGATATGTTTGAAGATGATTGGTCCACATGTACTGAGTTGGATTAACTGTTCATGGGGCCAGGTTTCTTAGGCATGCCAGTGGGGTCCCAAAGGAAAAGAGATCTACGGAAGTCATATGATCGCATGGAATATTCTGAGCCGATGCTATCATGTGACTACCGTCTGATGGAATTCTTTAAGTCATGGGTCTAAGACTTGTCAGAAGTGCTGAGTTGGTTGTTTTCATTAGCTGTTGACTTCCACGGTGGCTTTGACCTATCAAAAGGGATTGTAAAAGGTTTTCAAACATGCATCTGGGCCATTCATTTTTTGGGAGGATCTTCATCGATGGTTGTGTTTTAATTTTGAACCCTACTAGCTGTTAACATTCAAATTCAAATATTTGTCTCACGGTTTTGATCTTTTCTGCCAGTGCTTGTTCCAATAAGCCATGCACGACGTCGGGTAGCTCGGGGCAATAATGTTAAGGACTGAGTTGGTTGTGGGGGACTTTGAGGTGATCTTTAGATGGTGTTGTAGGCCTCTTCACCGTATGTTCATGCCACAAGTTAATAAATATGAACTTGGCGCCATTATTTCTGCAGTCCTTTCTCCAGGGTTATATGATTTATTTTGAGAGCCTTCATGATTGAGTGGAGTTGCAGGTGGGTTGGTAGATCAAGGTGATGTGTCGATAGGTGGTCCTGGTATAGAAAGATATGCATGATGAGATTTTGGACCTATTTGTCAACTGTTCTCAAAGATTTTGATGGTTTTGTACCTCTAGGCTTTGGTAAAAGTTGTAAATCTGTAACCCTAGTTAGGTTTAGTTCTTGACTCCTTCCTACATGCAGGGAGTGATGTATATATTGTTTTTTGAGAGATTTTGAGAAGAGAGTTGGACAATTGTAATAGAAATTCATCTTTCTAAAGAGTTATATGTGGCATTTTCTCTTCCCTCTAGCTTCTACAGTTATATTTCTCCCATTGATAAATTCAAATATTGTAGAGGTATCTTGTGACAATCCTTCATGTCCCTATGCTTCCTTGTCTAAGTTTATCTCTTATTGGATTTAAGTGTATGGTGTTTTTAGTGATATCTTAGGGTTCCTGATCCCTCTTTCTTTCTGTAATTATGTGTGTTATTGTGTTTGATCTAATCTAGATGTTCATGTGGGTATACTTCAGCCCCCTAGCAATCTTGTCTCAATCCTACACCAAGTTGCAGAAGTGAATGTCTGCTTGTAGGTCATAGGTTGTGTCTTATGTCCAGGCCCTCCTGTGAAACACTTATGTAAGCCTATTCAGTAAGTTGTGACCTACTAGACCTAAGTCTTTCACTGGTTTCATTCCTCTATGCTGAGATCCAAACTCTAGTTTTGGTGCATCACCTAGTAGGTAGTTTGCTTTCAGTCATTTCCATTTCAAGCATTCCTTCTATCCCTTTTCCCCTCAAGATTTACTTTCCTTTTAAGAGAAAATTAAGGTGATAATCCAAGAGGAACCAGCCTAGAATATGGATGTTTCATCTTAGTTATCATAGGTCCCACAACCTGGAGATAATTCCCAAGCTATACTGAGTTATCAAGACTATGAGAGCTTGAGTTAAGGGTGCAAACTTAGTGTATAACAACACCCATTAAAAGTAATTTTCTAGCCTAGTAAGTTTTTTTTTATTGTTTCTTATTAATTAAAAGAGTTCTTGGAATGCTAGCTTGAAATGCACATGTAATAGTATTAATAATCCTTGAGGTTTTTTGTAACTAACTAAAAATAAAGTATGATGAAGAGTTACATTTAGATTGACCACATAAATGATAGAAACAAAATTTAAGCATGTAAGATATTATGGGTTTGAGGGATGGATAAGTTGAATCTATTATAGTAACATTTCACCAAGTGTAGATTATATTTAATATTCTATATTATTAAAATAACATTGTATTTGAAAGCACATTTCATTGATACTAGAAGTGAATTGATTTGATAACATTTTGTCTCCCTTTAAATTTTTTCAGGTAATTATGTTGTTATGTGTATGAATGTATTTCTTTATTTTTTTATTTTGGAGCTCTAAATATTGAATGGGAAATTAGATTGCAATTAAATTTTATAGCATCATTACCCAATAATAACATAATATCAAAAAAATTAGTTGGAATTCATAGGAATCTTCCTTATTACATCACATTGTGGCTTTATAAAGCCAAGTATATTCTACACTACCTTATTTATAGGATTATAACTTCCCAGCAAACCATAGTATGCACAATATATTTTATTCATTTACTATTACCTAGCTTACATTATTATAAATTAACAATTATATGTTAATATAATTTTATTATTTAATCCAACCTAAAATAGATATAATAAATATAATATTTTGACCATGTTATATCAATATAAAAAAAGGAGTGATAATTATAATAGTTCTGATTAAGTCAATTAGGAAAGGGCTCAAATCCATAAAGTCAAGCCTAAAGGGAGTTCAAAAGGAGTTCACAAGAACATAATTCAAATAGAAAACCACCAAACAAAAAAATCTAACTAAAGCACCAATAATAAAAAGACAAAAATCTAGAATAGAAACATGAGCATAGATATAAACTAAATGGAAGGGGTTTTACCCTCCTTCATTTCTTTATTTAACTCCTTCAAAGTTTCCAAGAATGATTCATTCTAGTGCGAGTGTTGAGTTGAGTGAAAATTGGATAGGCCATCTTTCTCTAGCAAAGTAGATGCCTAGAAAGTAGTCACCTCTCTCCTTATTTTATATTTTCTTTACTCTACCTCCTCCTAAAAGGTGTGAAGAAATCTTGTAGTATTTTCCACCATGTCCTTACTAAAATTGACATTTTCTTCAAGTTTTATGTTCACCTGATTCTGATTTGATTTAACATCAAAAAAATCCAACAACATTTCACGTTTCTTCTGCTCATAGAGACTCGTTCCCCTTGATTCATGTCTTTGATTAGAAATTGTATCCCAATTGTCTAATTTTATTGAAATTTCATTAATTTCTTCCCAAACCCAGGCACAATGAAAGTTTGAGACCAATCCCCAATTTTACTCTTAGTCTCTCTAATAGATTCAAGTATTTTGATCTTTTTATTAATCGTATGAAGTTACACAATGATTCATTTGATGATGAAATTCGAATGATTATATATGATACACAATTTATCAACTTTGTCCATAATGTGGGGATATCTATGTAATCTATCTTTAGAGATGGGGTTGTGCAAATACAGGGGATAAATATTCTATGGGGAAGACACCTTAGGAACATCTTTAGGGGAAGGGGGTTCCTAATCCTATTTTACATTCTTGAGGGAGGTATTTTCAAGGTTCAAATCCAACTCTGTGGACCAAGAAGAGAAAGACTTTTGGAGATGATAACAATTTCCTCAATGCTTATCCTATGAAATTAATTTTATGTCATGCTTAAAGTGATTAAGAATAGGGAAGTGATAGGAGTTGGATCATTTGAATGTACCTTCAAGTGTGATGAATTTTTTAAGCACCAGAGTCACATCCTTCCATTTCCTTAGGAGTTCTTCATATTTTAAGCCATTATAAAGACAAGGAATCTTTTCTCTAGGGATAAGGAATTTCTTGAAAACCTACTTGTAATAATCTTTGGATTTTTTAGGAAGAGTTATGCCTTCTCCTAACAAACCAATTACAATAGCGATAGACTCAATAGAGACCACATAAGAGATGTCCCTAATGGTGACTTTTCCTTTATCCCAAGACTTAAAGATTTTTCTAGATAAGTCAAGATCATAGCCCTTCATCACTTTGATATAATTATCCATATGGCCTCATTGGAGAATAGGCCAAAGTCTAGTATTATTCTTGAGCTCTTCACAAGTATTAGGATTAGTTTGTATAATATCCCCTCACATGGCTTCCTGGAAATAATGTAGCTTCATAAAGACATAAGAAAATAGTGAAATAAAAGTTTCCTAAAATGATTTTGAGAAAAACTATAGAATTAATCCCAACTAAAAGCCTCAGCTCTATGTAATAATTACTTGTTAATGTTTTTAGCAATCATCATGAATGAGAAGGGTGATTGGGTATTTTGTATCATGAGTGGGAAGATGTTCAATGATGGTATCACATGCCTCATAAGGAAAGTCTTGATTTTCAAATAGGGTGTGGAATTATTAAGTCAAGAAACCCATAGTTGCCAAATTATCAATAAAAAACTTCCCCTCACATAATGCACGTGCTAATTATTGAGTTTGTCAAGTGAGGCCAATGAATTTTTCCTTGAAGATTGAATCTCTCATCTACCATCTAGGTTTGGAAACACCATTTAACATCTTGGAGGTGTTAAGGGAACTACCCTCAGTAATGAAATTATTATAACCAAGTTAGATAGACTATATAATTCCATGATGTGCTACCATAACCTGGCCATGTGGGTAGTTTGAGAACCCAAATTCATAACATAATCAAAAATAAAATTGTCACATTCATCTCTAATGAGATCATCCCATCTACTGAACCTAAGCTCCCTAGAGAAGAATTATGGGGCCAGGAGAGGCCATTTAATAATATTTCTAAATCCTAGAGGAGATGAAATATAACTCTCAAGTAAAATAGAAAGACCCCATTTTCTAGCAATATCCCAATCAATAGAGGAAGGAAGGAAATTATATCTAGTTTGATTACTGCTCTTCATATTTTCCTTGATATTATTAGTAATAGAAAAGTAAAGAGGATCCTAATTATATTTTGTATCTCTGAATATATTTTTGTTATTTTCTTTCCATAAATCTCAACTAGCATGAATAAGATATTTCCACCACATTTCAATCTAGTGAAAGTATGAGAATTAGGGGAAACAATTAGTTGAGTTCAACTAAGCATAAAAAAATCAAATCCACTACTTAGAAAAAGGGACATAAGCCTCCATCAAAGATTCTAAGAATACTAACAAATGAACATAAGCTGAGAAATAGATTCCAATTCCTTTTCACACAAGGCACATCTATTGATGAACTATATACATTTCTTCTGAATGTTGTCCAAAGTCAGTATTTTACTAACATATTGTCTACCTGAAGATATAATTTTTTGGTACTACGTTAGAATTAAATACATTTTTCCAATCAAATTCCTAGAATAATTATGGGAGAGAAGATTATAACCAACTTTAATAGAGTACACACCCCCATTAAAAGGGCTCCAAATAAGCTCTCCTTAAAGATACAATCTATAAAATATAGATGAATTAAGAAGTAGAAGAAATTAAATCACCACAAGCCAGAGACCATCCTTAAACCAAAATGGGTAACAGTTATCTAAGAATGGGGATTAGAAGAAATATCCCAATAGTCACACACCTGAGATCTAAGTCTCAATGATAGATTACTTTCCTGGATAGAAAGAGTAGTGTGGAATTCAAGGGAAGTGTTCAATATTCATGAATCTTTCCAAAATGAATCTTATGCCCATTTCCTATTTTCCAAATACAACCTTGTTTGAGAGTAAGAATGGTTTTGGATAGGGTAGTTTGGATATTTGATACTCGAGGAAAAGGATTTTCAAGGAAGCTTAATCGTCCATTTTTCTAAAGATACTTAGAGACTAAGATATTTGACAAAGTAGTTGAACACTTCATAAGTTTCTCACTTATTTTTTAAAAAAGGGATAGATTTATAAGACTTGAGATTCTCAAATTAAGTACTACATAATCTTTAGTAGCATACCTTCTCACATTCTATAAGAGACTATCTATTTTTAACTTTTATTCTTGACCAAAGAAAGCTTATTTTGATCAGATAATATTTTTTAACCCACATTGTCGGCATATGAAAGAGAGACATGATATAAATGGAGGTACATTCAAGGATGGAAGCAAAAATTTATTTATTAAGAGATAACCTTTCCAACCATCCAATTTGACATGAATTATTCCTAATAGACTAGCCCAAATAAAGTTGTCAACCTTGCCCATAGTGAAAGGCATGCCAAGATAGATTGAAGGGGGGTTAAAAATATAATAATTTTGAGATATTGTAATATAAATTTGGAGGTTATGTGAGGTATTCAAGAATAATACAACACATCTTTTGGTGATTGAATTTTTCTCGTAAAACTAGAGAATAATTTAGGAGAGGGGTTTTCCAAGATTTTTTCCTGGCCAAGGTAGACAAACTGAAAATCACACTATCATTAACAAATTATTGGTGAGAAACCACTGTCGAGGAAGAAGCGGGTGTGAAGCCTTTGAGAAAACCTTTAGGACCTTTCCTAGAAATGTCTATGCCCAAAATATCTTCTAGTTAAAATGAATACATACTAGAAGAGGGGATCTCCATGTCTAAGACTTATAGAAATAGATAAATAAAATTTAAGAGATTAATCATTCACTAAGATAGAATATTTGGGGCACTAAACAAAAGATTCAATCATTTAGATAATATTTTATTCAAAGCCATACTTTCTTAAAACTAAAGAGAGAAATGGTCAAGAGACCATATCATAATATTTTGAAATATATAGCTTGAGGAGTACACCTTCTTGCTTAACATTTTCCATGAAGTGAAGAGCTTTGTGAACCATTATCACCACATTAGTGATCTACCTACCTAGAAAAAATCCATTTTTATGAGGATGTATAATTTTTTCAAGAAAAGGTTTTATTTTTTGAAGCAAGAGTTTGGATGTAATTATATGAATTATTTTGCAAACACTAATGTGACAAAAAAATTCCATATTGTCGGAAACATTTTTTTTATGTAGCATGATAATACACGTATTACTCAATTCTTTCAAGATAATACTAGAAGAGAAGAATTCCCTATTAGCTAGATATAAGATTCCTAACAATGTGACAAAATGTTTTGAGAAAATGGTGGGAAAACCTTTGGGCTCTGAAGACTTCTAAGTGCTTATAGAGAAAGATACTTTATTGACTTTAATAACTAAGGAAATAGTACACATTCCCTTGAGATCCTCTAGAGAAATCTAAACATAGGAATATTTTATAATACAAAATGTAAAATCTAGAAAACATCAAGGTCAAATATCAAAGCATCCAGTTTAGAATAGAACTAAAGCAATCAATTACTTCCTTAAATTAATATCTTCTTATGTATTAAGAATGGAGCCATCAATACAAATTAATTCTCAAATAGAATTCATTTTCTATGTCTAGGGGCATATTGATATAAGAATTTAATATTAAAATCCACCACTTTAATTTATTGAACTCCTAATCTTTGTTTCCATAAGAGTTCCTCTTTTGACATTGTGTTGTGAAGTTCAACCATCAAAATTTTGGTTTTTTAGGCTAGTCTCTAAAACCCAACTATCTCTTTGAATTTGATTCTAAATCTTAATCGTAATATTCCTAGCCTTATTTGAGTCTCAATTGCACAGAATAGGCCAATGATCGAATCGAATTATGATTAGAGAAGAAAAGTTCCATTTATCGTAGATGAACTAAGAGGAGGAAATAAAAAAAATCTAACATGACTTGAATCAAATGATCACCAAAATGCATATTAGACTAAGTGAGACTAGAAACACCAAATACAAGAGAAGGATATTGGGAATAAATTCATGAAGGTCTTGCATAGAGTCTATAAAATCAGGAGAATATCCTTATTTCTCAAAGGGATAAAGTGGGATCTTGAAGTCCCCCATTATCATCAAAGGGATAAAGTGGGGTGTTGAAGTCCCCCATTATCATCGAATCAAAATCTGAAAATGAGACATGATAAAAAATAATTCATGCCTAAAGATATCTGAGATTATTAATTATTACCTAGCATACACATTAATTAAAATCTATTGAACTAGAGAATTGTATTCCTTATAGGAAATGGCTTTGGTATTTTTATTTTGGTAGTGTAGAGAAACAAAAAGGTTCTTGGGTTTCTAAATCTAGCAACAAGGCCTCTAGAAGCCCCTTCAACACAAACAACTAAAGAGTTGGAGAAAGGCCATATGTATTTATCATTCATGTAGAAAGCTTCTTAGATTATTTTAGTCTGCTAGAAAGAAGAAAAATATTTGGGTGAAGCTATTTGACTAGATTTTTTACTAAAATATTCTTCTGAGGACCATTGAGTCCTCTTATATTCTAATATGGAATAATCACATTTTTTATTTGTTGGAGAAAGATTTCTCCAAATTACTTTGGCTACCATTTTGTAGTTCTATTATGTCACTTGTTTCTTTGATATCTTTTACCAATGTACAAGTAATTTTATAAATCCCCACATTAGTAGACTTTTGAATCTTCAAGTAGAAAGCCAAAGGATTGGAATACTTATCCCTTTATAGTAATGGAAGGAGCGTGTAGATGTACAAGGGGAAGGATAGGGAAAACAAGAAAGAGAGACACCAAATCTCATGAGGCGGAAAAGATAGAGGGAGAGGTAGATGGATCAACAGGAAAGGGAGAATTCTTGAGGAATGAGCGAGGGTCAAGTAGGTCACCAAAAGGGAAAATCTATCGAGAAGGAGGGTTAATAGTTGAATTTGACCATTCTAGAGACTTTGATCAATTGGCTTCATCAATCCTCTTTTCTCATTAAAGAAACACCAAATTGACTCCATTAGAAGATCTCTTCATCATAGAAATTGTGAAACTCATGTATAACGTGAGTTAACATAAATGGGCATCATCCTTCATGCACAATGAGGAAAGACATTTTTTTCAAAATTTTGTATCTCCTTTGACTGTATCAAAATCCCTCCTATTATTTCTCATAAGAAAAAAAAAACCTCCTTTGATAATTCACATCTACAAGACAAGAGTGTTGATACCCCTCCTCTAGTGTTAAGAAAACAATCCCTTATTTATTATATAGAAAAACATAAAAAAGATGAATAGATTAAATAGACATACAAAAAATATCAACAAAAATAAGCCCATGTGCTCCTTAAAGGGACACAAATATAGAAAAGTGTTTCTCATTTAATAATTATCAATGAGTGAAAAGATAGATAGGTATTAGAAAATGTCTACATCTTTTGACATGTGCCTCTCCTTTAGTATTATCCACTATTCATCCATAATTATATATAAAAAGAAGTTATATAAGAACCATTATATATAAAATCAACCATAGAATATCCATATGCACTTGCATAAGAGAGCGTATCCTTTCTTAGAATTTTTTTAATTTGAAACAAGAATTATCCTATTAAAATATTTTCTCTTGATATATTTGATAAGTAACTTCAAAAATGAAAACTTAAACTAATTTATACATAAGGATTTTAACTTGTGAGGACTCCACTCTACCTCTCCATAATATCATATTTATTATATAGTAAAATTTTGTATGTACAATTATGTGACCAAAGGTATTCAAAATTAATAATCATAAATATCACTAAAAATATGTGCTACGTCGATAGGCATCCATTTGGACTTTTGTTGCAAGAAAATTGTCATCCATGTTGGGAAATAGCTTTCTAGTGGATTTTGCAGTGACATTTCTAGTGGCTTTTCCTGTGACATTTCCCATTGTCTTTGGATTTCTTTCTTACATGTGTGCCTCATCTTCTCTTGGTCTCTTTACCCTCTTGACTGAAATTTTCCATCTTACCATGTGTTCCTTGTGTTCTCTTGGTCTCATGAATATATAAATCATTTTATTACTGAAGAAATCCCCATTTTCTTCACAAATAAGATTTATCAGAGATAGGTAAGTTAGTTTGTGCAATATTTAGAGCCAGTTAAATTTTATTTTCTTTTTCTTTTGGGTATATTTTTTTTAATGTAATCCTCTCGCCAAAGTTCGGCAACATTTTTAATCTATTGTAAGATTTTCTTCTTGTTTATCTTCCAGATCACATTGCCAAGTGCTACCAAGATTCAACTTAGTTGGTAGTATTTTATTATGAGATTATTTCCATTTCCAAATAAAGGTTTTTAAATTTTTAGGGTTTTTGTGAAGTATGTTTCATAATACTTGTACTAAGGGTTTTACCAAGATGTGATTTATTGATCTTTCCCCATCATAGGGTTTTAGATGGTTGAGTTATCTTATTGAACTTTTATGTGGGTATGTTTTTCTATGAGTGCTTTTATGTTCTACAAATAGAAATTTGCAAGTCATGGTTCTATTACTAAAACCCTTTTTTTGAAAGCATTTTGGCATGCAAAATAACCATCTCATATTATGTCTATCTTGAAAAGTGTAACATCTATTCTCTACCCATAAATGAGTATTCTTAAAAGGAGGATGTATTTTATGACTCCTTTCAACCAGTCAATTTTTGTTTCAGGTACAAAATGTTTATCTTTTTAAGGAATGCATAGTTTAAGAAGGTTTTGTTCAATTTTTGGAGTGCTTCAAGAAATAATGGCACAAGTCTTAGTATTTTTTTTCCACTATCTTTTAGATGGGTTTCTACATTAGCATTTTCTTTGACTAGATTTCAACCTGATAGGTTGAAGAAATAACTATCCAAATAATTATAATCAATCCTTTGAAAAAATTGGTTCAGTGTGTTGTACTTAGCTAAGTTATATTTTTCCAAGAGAAACAACCATCTTGTATTATGTCTATCTTGAAAAGTGAAACAATTTTCTTTTTGGAAGGTATCTTTAGTTAGGTTTAATTCAATTATACTATATCACCTTTCTCCCAAATCATTTTTCTCTTTGGGTGATTAAGAGATTTCATGAAGATAACTTTCATTTATCATTAACACGAATGATATTACCACTACTTTGCAAGTATATCCAAATTCAACTAATGTAGATGATTATCTTCTTGAATCTATTATAAGACATGGAGATGGTCTTAATGTAGGAGAATTTTACTACTAGTTTGAACTAGATTTCCTTAGGTGGACCATATTTATCTATTAAAATGATATTTATAATTACAAGATCATACCAACTATGCCAAATTGATAATTGTAGTTTCACTTTGATCTTTTCTTTTTTACATCTACTCTTGTTGATATTGTGAATCTTGTGATTTTCTTGTTAATTACTTCTCTCAATTTGGTCAGTCACTAATTTTCTTCATAGGCATGGATGTCAAAGTTCTAATGATGGTATTGTTTATCTTTACCGATTATATTTTATCCAAATCTAGAATAGTTTAAAGTAAACCAATGCTTGATTTTATACTTTTATTTTTAGAGAGTTGTTCTTTTGATTTCCTAAGAAATGAAATTCTATCCAAATAGGCTTGGGTCATAAAATTTAAAAATATAACTTATCTAGTAATAATCCAATATTTTGTCTAACAATTTATATCCATTGTACAAGTTAGTTCAATATTTTCTATGATTTCTATTATACTATTGGTAATCGCTAAAAATAATAGTTCCAAATAAACAAGATGATTTCTCGGGTTCAGCTATATGCCTAAGGAGAAAGAACAATACCCCTCTGGACAATATTGTCAAAAAGTTCAAAGATATTAATGAAAATATCATTAGGAAAAATCAATGTTTGTCCAAGTTCCTATAGGTTACTTTGGGGTTTGTAGTCCCCTCTTTTTAACTTTTTTTTTGCATCTAGGTCTTGTCTGGTTAGTGTCTAGTGTTATCTTTTGACAAGATGAACATTTTTTTTCTAAACTTTGAGTTTTTGGTCCCTGTAAAACTATTTTCCCCCTAATAAAAAACACATTTTCAATTAATCATTCAAAATTTCATATTAATTGTTGAAGGTGGTCTACAGGATAATGAAGTGAGAGTGAATGAAAGTGGGAGATCCATATATCCAAGGAGTCTTTCTTTTGTAAAGTGGGTAGGTGGTGGCAACATTGTCTCTAATGATGGCTTGGGTGGTTACAAATATTACAGCTGGTTGTCCCTATCATGGAATACATGTTCATTAGTACACACCATTGAACACTAGCATTGCCATCATATGCCTCATTTATTCCTGATTTGTAAATGTACTTTTTGTATAAATTTTTTAAAAGATACAAAGTACTCTATTGTGCAACTCCTATAATTTTGATCCTTATCTTTTTTCTTCAATTTTATTTATGTCTCTGAAATGATCATTGGCCAATTCCTTTATTCTTAAATCATATTCAACTTTGAAAGATACAAATTACTTTACTCTGCAACTCCTATAAGTTTGAGCTTTATTCTTTTTTCTTTAAGTGTATCTGTGTCTTTGCAATTACTATTGACCAATTCTTGTATTCTTGAATCATATGTTTGATGGTTATGATGTTGGACCTTCTCATCAGCTAACTTCCTTAAATAGGTCTTACTGACAATTATTTTTAATTTTTTATTACCACTTACTCTGACATTGGTGCTTTAGTGCACTTGTCTTAGATTATCCCTTCCAATTTTTATTTAGGATACTTTGGTTCCTATCAATTTGGGCAACATTTATTTATACTTAAGATGCATCTTTATCGTAAAAGTTAGAATATATCATTTAGTTAATAAATAAGTCAAAGGTGCATTTTAGGTACTGTATAGACATTTTGTGTTTCACAATGTTAAAATCTATCTACCAAGTAGAACATGATCTATGAAGCCAAAATATTTTCTATTTAACTTCTTTTAATTAAATATAATAGTGCAATATAGAAAAAAATATGATAGAAAAATATGCCTATAAATTATAAAGAAACCAAGTCCATGTAAATGACAATAAATATTTTTTTAAGAAAAATATAATACTTTACATTTTTTAATTAATTTTGTTAAAACTATTGCACATATCAAAATTAAAACTAGTTCGAAATGTCTGACATGTGTGATTTTTCTACTAATCTATTTTCTTTTCACTCCTCATGAAGGGTCTATTAATAAGGCCTTCAAAGTATACATTAATTTAATAACGCAAAATTTTCAAATAACTCTTATCCTAATTTATCAGTTTATTCTTCCATTGTTTTTTCTCATCTAGCTAACTATTCTCATAAGTTGTATGCCCCAAAAATATTTGCATCTATTTTACATATGATACTAACAAGCACTCTAGATTCACCCAACTATAATCTAGAAGAACATCAAAATTTTCAAGCTAGTGGTATAAATGAGTTCTTGTTAAAGAAATAACTTCAAATTTAAATCCAATGGTCTTGGAATTTTAAACTTGCTTATCCTTTTTCTTTCAATTGTCTCTTCACTAATTGTTCAAAGACTTTTCAGTTCAAGTGCATAGTACAATATTCATCTATATATACTTCTGTAGCCAAGCCCATGAAAGTGAGTTAATAAAATAGAAATTACATTCTTTTTTCTGAAGATGTAGGTATTGATGATGAATCATATAACTTCATGTATTGTATGTTCTCTATGCATTTTTTAGCTTAATATTTAAATTTGTTTATTTTTTATCTTCTCTTGATTCTAAAAATTTCCATGATACAATTTCTCTTATATATTTATAATGTAATATAAATTTTTATCTACATTTGATTTTCCATGGCTTGTACTTATATGATTAACTTAGAATTATCCCATAAAATTACACTTCAACTTGGTATATTGTTCCCATAATTACCTTTGGAAAAAAAATTACATTAAATGTTCTATATATTGCAAATACTACATACTCTTTGATAAACTTCTTAGTACATTAATAACTATAAAATGCTTAGATGAAATGCTAAGGTAAATGCATCCTTATTCATGTATTAGATCATCATTGTTTTCCTCTCTCAATAATCATGGAGAAAGGTTATATAAATTTAAACACTTTAAGTCCTCTAAGATTATTGTATTTTCTTTCTTTGGATTGACATTGTAATTGGAATTTGAAATTCAAGGTTTTATGACAATTGAGATATCTATGAAAAAGGTTACATTTATAATTGCATTTGGTGTCCTTTTGGCCAAAACTTCTCTAAATGACTGGCATAATGTAGATGAAGCCTTTTTATCTACATTATCCATTATACAATGGCTTTTTATATTAAAAATTCAGGTTCCTAGATGCATGAGAATCAAGATGTTTATATGACACAATCAAAATCTAGAACATCAAATTCCCAATCTATCAAGGAAATATATCCCAATTCTTCAATCATTCAGCTACAAATTCATTTTCTTTTTTAATGAAATGCAATAGGGTAAACTATCATGGATGGTAGCTGTGCAATCTATGAAAACTTATGGTCGACTTTCTTCCTTCTCTCTCTTTGAGGTTTTTTTTCAATTTCAATTTTAAAGGAATAGAGTTAGGGTTAACTGTAATGTGTACTAGATGATATGATTGATGGTCATCATTGGGACATTTCTCTTCAAGGAATTGCATGACCTAGTGAATTGATGAATAAATAACTCCTTTCTTTCTTTATTTTCATTTAGAATTATCATCAAAATCACTAATATATTTTAAAATAATTAAAATATCTAGATCTATTTCACTGGTGTTTTCATATGAAAAATATATTTTGTATCTCCTCGTACTTTTCTTATAGTCTATTTAGATTCAGTTTTATTTTTAGAAATTTTTTTTTTTAAAGGTGGGATTACCACTTAATATATATATTTTAATATTTTTACAACCTAGTCTAAGATAAGGGGCTCCCAGAGAAAATAACCAGGTGAAAAAAAACTTTGTTCATGACCCCATCATGAAAAAACAAAATCAAAATTGGTGAATCACTCTGGGCTTAATTCACCACAGTGATACCACCTTACAACATAGTGCAACCAATGGAGTTATCACAGAAAATTATAGAAATGATGGCTCACTGTGAACTATCTTGTCAACAAATGAACCACCTTACAACGTGGCTTATACACAAGAAACATATTTAAACTTGCACTACTATTTACACTATATATAGATAAAATAAAACATTACATCTCCTTAACTGGCCAAATCTTATAAAAAATGCCAAACATAATAAACACAGTAGGGCCAGGAGTCTGATGCGACATTGGGTTGAAAATAAAAGAGTTCCTGAAGAAAATAATACTGCATCGATCAAAACCTAAAAGGGGACACAAAAATCTTGAACCAAAGTACCATGAAGAGAGACTTTAACCAATTTAAAGAAGGTTCTGTTCAGACTCCCTAGAACCCAGTCCAAGGTTCAAGTCTGGAACTAAATGTGATTGCAGAGGAGGAGCTGCCAGGGGAGAGGTATCCACCTCCAAAAGATCCAGCATTGCAAAAACCACTTGGTGTATAGCACTAATACATTCTTTGGGGAGGAAACCCCCAAATTGTTGAAGTGCAATTTTGATAGGGCAAAAAGGCTGCCACTCTAGAGCTCTTTTAATACTTTCATAAATCATGAAAATAGGATGCTCTCTCAATAGAGCATGGTGGTGAAATAACCCACCAATCAGAACAGCCCTACCCCATAAATCATATTTTTGTAAAGAAACCCGAAGCTTATGATTCTACATAAAAATGGACTTCACATAATGATTTTCTATACTATCCAAATAGGTCAGTGACTGCATAAGATCCACTAAATTGGAGAAAAAAATAGAGAGAATTTGTGAAGGGAATATAATCCTTGTACTAGATGGAGAAAGAGATTCATGACTGATAATCCTCCTGATGCCATGTCGAATGTGTGGCTGTTCATAGTTAAACATAACAGCAAGCATATCATCCCTAATGGGACCAAGAAAAGGCTCTTCCAAAATCTCCACTTTGAGAAGAACCCTATAATTTTTAGAGTAATACTCCATATGTATGGGAGCACAAGTAGAACAAAATTCAACAGTAGAGCTAGCACCCACCAAAAAATTGGGCCAAGCTAACATGTCTAAGAAGCAAATGAGATACAAACTAAGGACCTAGGAGAGAAACAAAAGGGCAGAGAATATCGAGGGCCAGCAAATGAGCAGTGAAGGAAGAAAATGAAAACAAGAAGTCTTAAAAAGAAAATAGATAAACTCAAGGACAAGTTGCAAGAGCTAATCTCATCTTGAAGGTATGATATCTTACAAAGATTGTTTAATAAATCCACAAGAGATTACTGACTGAGAACTACAACTCATAATTCTCGAACGTGGGAAGGACAACAGAACACAAGATCAGGCCATAAGAAATGAGTAGGAGCCAAGCTAGGTGTTGGGAAATGAAATAGAAGGATGGTAGTAGGGGAGGGAAAGTACAATGCCAAATGTGTAGAAGGAAATGAAAAGAAAAGGAAAACGTCATCGAATCAATTGGTTCGGGGGGAGAGCACAGGTGGGAACTGAAGCAAATCCCAAAGCATAGTAACAACATAAGTTTGCACAAGAGTGGGGCAATCATAATTGTTTTCACATAGAGCTAGTACCTAATAGGCCATGTCACATTCGCTAGTTGTCTTTCCCATTAATGATAAGCTAATTTGTGTACCTTATTCCTGATGGGACTTGAGCACAATGCCAAAGTACACACATGCAAAGCTAAATCTACTTGGAAAAGGGATTGTCAAGGTGGCATTTGATGTGCTACAATATGATTAGTTACATACCTATGATATGGAAAAAACTCTTGGCCACCCTATCACCCCTTTCATGGTACAGAGTGGGATTAGTCCAAGATACAACAAAATATGTGTAAGTAGTAACAGAATGCCAAAGTACAATCTATCAAAACTACTCAAAACTAACACCACCTGAGAAAAGGAATGACAAGGTGGCATTTGACATGTCACAGTATGATTAAGGTCATACTCATGAAATGGAAAATCTCTTGACCCCCTTGTCACACCTTACCCACTGACAAGTGAAGTTAGCACAGAGTACTAGAAGAAGTGCCCAAATCACTATAAAAGATGGCACAACGTGCTTTCCAATAGTTACATCCCTGCAAACTATAGGAAATAATTAATAAACTACACCAATTAGTGGCCACCACATCACTAATTAGAGTAGAGTTAGAACTATGCACCCTTGAAGAAAATAGATATGCAATACCAGGCATCCTTAGTAAAGTACACAAATAGAACTGGTAATTGGAAGATTGCACCCCAATATTAAATCAGGCCTACATGAAGAGGTAAGCATAGTATGAAATAGACTGAAATTAAGTACCCATATACCATAGTGAAAAGGAACAAGGATTCCATCTATCATGGAGATTTGTTATGACTAATTTCCATGATAGTTGGAAAGCAATCAATCTTGCAATCTATAGAGCTTGAATCCAAGAAAACTTTGTTGCAACCAAAGTTTGATAACATATCTACCAATCTATTACCTTCTTTGTAAGTATGGGAGATAGAAAATATGCTTAGAGAATCAATGAGATCCCAGACCTGTTGAATAATATATTCCAGCTCCCAATTGTCAACAGATCTATGAATGCACGCATTAATAATAACCATTGAATCTCCTTCTATATGCAGGTTGGAGATAGCTAATTTCTTTGCAAGGATCAATCCTTCAACTAGTGCAATGGATTCTTCCATATTATTAGTGCTATGGATGATAGGGGAAGCCAAGTATGCCAAGATTCTACCTTCATGATTTCTAAGACAAGCTCCAATACTAGACTGCCCTGGGTTATTGTTATACACTAAGTTTGCACCATTGTTTCAAGCTCTCGTAGTCTTGATAACTTAGTATAACATGGGAATCATCTCCAAGTTGTGGGACCTATGCTAACTAAGATGAGACCTCTAGGTTCTAGGCTGGTTCCTCTTGGATAATCACCTTAATTTTCTTCTTGACATGAAAGTAAAACTTTGAGGGAAAAGGGATAGAAGGAATGCTTGAAAGGGAAATGACTTGAAAGCAAACTACCTACTAGGTGATACACCGAAATGATGGTTTGAATCATAGTATAGAGGATGAATTTAATGAATAAACTTAGGTCCAGGGGATCACAGCTCACTAAATAGGCTTGCATAAATATTTCATAGAAGGGTCTGCAATAGAAAGAGGCTATTCAGGGAAAGAGAACAATTTTCACAAACAATAGCATTCCTAAGAATTTAGACACAAACTACAACTTGCAAACAAACATTCACCTCTGCAACTAGGTATAGGAATGAGATAGATTGTCAGGGGGTTGAAGTATACCCACAAGATTATTCAAATCAAATCACCCACAAGAATACACATAAATTACAGAAAGAGAGAGGGATCAGGAACCCTAAGATACCACTAAAAATATACACATACTTCAATTCAATAAGAGAGAATTCAGATAAGGAAGCATAGGGACATAAATAATGTCACAAAGTACCTCTGCAATATCTAAATCATCAATGAAAGATTACAAAATGTAGAAAACCAGAGGGCAGAGAAAATGCCACAAATAGTTTTCTAAGAAAGAGACTTTCTTCTTTACAAAATGTGAACTCTCTTAGCTCTAAAAGCTCCAAAAATTAATATATACATCTCCTATTGCACATAGGTAGGAGTCAAAAATCTAACTAGGGTTACATAGATTTTCATTAGAATAATAGAAAACCCTAATTCTATCAAGTCTAAACATAAATGCATCTCTGAAATATCATGGTCGGTTAGATATCTTGTTTGGGTGCCCATCCCTATACTGTATTTTCCTGCAGACAAGGAACCTTGATTTATCCACCTCTCCGCAACTTGGGCACAAAAATTGATGTCAGGGTATCTCAGGAAGCAAGAATCAACCAAAGGTGGCTGCTCAGACTTTCTTCATCATCATCTCAATTGCAATCATCCTGGAAACATAAATTCTTTAGCTACCTTTGTTTAAAATGGATTTCTATGAGAAACAATGGCAAAACCCTGCAGACAAATTTGAATTTGAATGACAATGGCTAACAGGCTTAGGTTTAAAACACGACCATCAATATCGCTCTTTCCTAGCAGATCAGGTGGTCCTTAATGATCTTTATAACAGATAGAAAATTCTTGGACAATCCTCAGCCTCATCCTCAATTCTTTAGCCAATGGGAAATGAGCATGTCAACACTTCTATCAGTTTGGACCCACCTTGACCTTTCCTTTAGTCACTCAGTGAATGCACGACTGAAAGCACTTTTCCAAGTCACAAAATACTTTTCATAACCCTAGTCTAGTCAAGTGACTATGCATACACTGCATTCATTGAATCTCTAAGTCTTTTAGTTAACCCTGGTTAAGTCTGGCGAACAAGAGAAATCCTTCATTCGCCAAGTCGCCAAATACATTACTAACCCTGGGCCCAGAGCTGCCACATGTCACACTTTCATTTTCTCTGACTGCCTCATTAGAAAACACCTTAGCTACCTTCTGACATTGAACCCACTGCAAACTTGATTTGCATCAGATGGTGGGCATATGATCTCATAGCCCCCGAAGATTCCTTCAGATCATTCACTAGCTGTAGATCCTTTAAAACTGCCACCTCACTTAAGATATTCGGACCCACTGCAAATATTTATCATTACTTGGTAACCAATCATACATAAGCACATCAGCAATACGGGGCACTGGACCCACTGAAAAGTCTTTATTCTTTGACCAATGAAAAAATGGCATGTCATCCTGACCCGGCATCAGACCCACCTAATAGAACTTGAACACTTGGAAGATCCAACGACAGGCTTATAATCACAAAGGCTCAAAAGATTCCTTCTGATCATGTGCGAGCCATAGATCTTCATTCCTCTGACAACAGTCCCACTGACACATTCTAGTCATCACCCCATCATCCAATTAAATGTGAGCACATTAGAACATGAGGACCCACCTAACAAGCCCTGGTAATGAAGCAAGATCAACAGTCAGTGCAAGATCTCATGTGTCAGAAAGGCTCCATGAGATCATGCGCTAGCTATCAATTCTTCATTGGGATGCCTGCATAGCTAAGACCACCAAACATCTGGTGATTACACGAAAAAAGGAAGAATAGATCACTTGTTGGGTCACTAGATGTTAGGTTGAAACTGCCAGGCATTAAGCGATTACGAGAATCACTACATTCGCCAGTTCATCGAATAGGGAGGATAACCACCGGATGACTTAGAGAAGTGGTGATAAAGGCATTTCATAAAGCGCACATGCTAAATATAGGGACTTAAGTGGCTAAAAAGGTAATAGTAGAATAGAACCTAGCCTAGGGTTTTTTTAGGGTTTTTAAGCACCAACGGCTAGATTTATGAAATTTAAACTTGCAGACCAGGGAACTAAAATAAATTGCAGACACCAGAAGACAAGACACAAAGTCATGAAATTTTCATGGGTGCTTGGTAGGGTTAAAAATGCAGACCCTGGGATAGAATCTTAGTAAAATTTGCATGTAGCAGGAAAAATTGGGTAACATTTTGATGATTTCTGCTGGATGTTAGCCTGCTAGACATGGAAACCAGTGGCCTTAAGCAATCCATTGGGCATGAGGTCTATTCTTGAGCACAAAAATTTCTTGATAGAGGCTGACCTGGAACCAAGGGGACAAATCTATGCATGGGGACTTCTTGGAAAATAGGAAAAACTAACCTATAAAAATTGGAATAAAATAGGAAAACTAACCTAACCTAGATTACCAGTGAAGAAGCTGGTCAAACAAAACCATTCATTGGTAGGCTAAAATAACTACCCTTCCTCATTAGGATAGCTACAAGGATATGAGGCATATAAAGATTTATCAAATGAGGATGAACTACCTCTACAAAGATAGGATCAAGTTTACTCACCTCAAATTGATCATATGGAGATGTCTCAGTAAACTCCTTCTGGGCCAAGTATCTGATAGGGAAGCCTCTTGAAATTCTGAAGGCAGGACTCTCCTTGATAGCTTCTTCTTTATCTTCATGGTTGCCCTTTATTATGGATAGCCATGTCAGCTCATCCTCTATAGTCAGGAAACTATCATCTTCTTCTTTTAAATATGCTAAGAGCTGATCAAAGTTGTCAATACCCTGAAGTTCTGGAACTAGCTCCAACTCTTGCTCATGTAGTAGTCTCTCAGGAAGAGAGCAATCCAAAACTAGGCCTCATTCTATAAGTACATAACTTTGAACCTCCACTCCAAGGAATAGAGACTCATCATTCAATTTATCACAAAAGGCCTCTATGACATTAGAAAAATCATACTCTTTAGGGCTTTTGTCTATGTTCTTTTCTTGGGAAGACTCTTCCATAACTTTATCATCCTTCTCAACAAAATTAGGTAGCTCATCTAACAGGGACATGGCATCCTCCTTTGTGTCAATCTCCTATGGATGGTGACCCTTTTGTTTTGATTGACCTTCAGCCATAGGTAATGGCATGGCCTCTTCTTCATCATCAACAAAGAGAGGGAGCTCATCAAACAAATCAACCAAGAGTTTAGGCTAAGCATCAATCTTCATCTCCATACCTTGTTGTCCCACCTTATCACAGTCATCACTCAGTGTTGATACCTTTGATTTTCTCTTTTCCTCATCACATGAAAGCTCATTTACCATAGGTCCTTGCTCAGACACTAGACTAGTATCCTTGAAAAGAATTGGCATCTGACAACCAAGAGGCAAAGTCCATTGGGAAATCCACAACACTTCATCATCTTGAGAGACTAGAGGGACCTCTTGAGATAAACAACTTTCTTGCACAAACTATTCTTGCAGAGTGGTAGACTAAATCTCAAGTAAAGGCTCTTGGAAAGAAATTTTTTCCTTAAAACTTTGGGTGTGGAATTGAGGGGGCTCAAAGGGAGGCATAGAAGGCATAGAAAAATGAGCCTTCTAGCTTGGGATCTTGGGTTTAGGAGCCTCTTGTTCAAAAATTTGTGACCTCAGCCTTGCTGACTCAAAATCAGCTCGACGGTTGATCTCTTCTTGAAACTATCTCATTTGTTTCTCATCAACAAGAGCCTCTGTCATTTGGTTGGAAATGAAACCTTGTTCATAACTTTGAGTATCCATCTCCTACTGCTCTCTGATCTTAGACACTTGCTTAATCAAATCAAGGAACACATTATTTGTCCTTTCTTTCTCTTTCATGAAGTCTGAGCTCTGAGTCTGTTGCCAATTAGGCTGAGAAGGGGGGGGGGTTGCAAGCATGATGAAGTATTTGGCCTTGCATTTCTTGTTGTGCCTTTTGTACCCATGACCCTTGTTGTTAGAGGGCCCTTTCATAATCTTGCACAAGGGCAAAATCATTTGGGGCATGTTGGATATATTGATAGCCTTGTATAGTATGGAAGCTTGGGATAAAAGAAGGCTTTAGGTGGCTTTGATAAGGATGATAAATTTCCCATTGAGCATTATTCTTATAATAGGATGGTGGGTAACATGACTGTCCATAATAACTTGACATGTCCACTCATGCAATTAGTTGGAATTTGAATATGAAAGATTTGAAACATACCAGCACTTGATCTTTGAAACTAGTAGACCTTCTAGAGTTGCCAGATATGCAGAAAAATAACCTCTTCTAGGTCTATAGCATGATATCAACATATCAGAGATAACATAGCTTCTGCAATGAACTTCTTTTTATCTAGTCCCACCGGGCATGCCAGAATTGTTTTACACTAAGTTAGCACCCTTGTTCCAAGCTCTCGTAGTATTGATAACTTAGTATAACATGGGAATCATCTCTAGGTTGTGGGACCTATGCTAACTAAGATGAGACCTCTAGGTTCTAGGCTGGTTCCTCTTGGATAATCACCTTAATTTTCTTCTTGACATGAAAGTAAAACTTTGAGGGAAAACGGACAGAAGGAATTCTTGAAAAGGAAATGACTTGAAAGAAAACTACCTACTAGGTGACACCAAAATGATGGTTTGAATCATAGTATAGAGGATGAATTTAATGAATAAAATTAGGTCTAGGAGATCATAGCTCACTAAATAGGCTTGCATAAATATTTCATAGAAGGGTCTGCAATAGAAAGAGGCTATTCAAGGAAAGAGAAATTTTTTCACAAATAATAGCATTCCTAAGAATTTAGACACAATCTAAAACCTGGAAAAAAACATTCACCTCTACAATTGGGTATAGGAATGAGATAGATTTTCAGGGGGTTGAAGTATACCCACAAGATTTTTCAAATCAAATCACCCACAAGAATACACATAAATTGCAGAAAGAGAGAGGGATCAGGAACCCTAAGATACCACTGAAAACATACACATACTTCAATTCAATAAGAGAGAATTTAGACAAGGAAGCATAGGGATAGAAAGAATGTCACAAAGTACCTCTGCAATATCTAAATCATCAATGAAAGATTAAAGAATGTAGAAAAATAGAGGGTAGAGAAAATGCCACAAATAGCTATCTAAGAAAGAGACTTTCTTCTTTATAAAATGTGAACTCTCTTAGCTCTAAAAGCTCCAAAAATTAATATATACATCTCCTATTGCATGCAGGCAGGAGTCAAAAACCTAACTAGGGTTACATAGATTTTCATTAGAATAATAGAAAACCCTAATTCTATCAAGTCTGAACATAAATGCATCTTTGAAATATCACGGCCGATCAGATATCTTGTTTGCGTGCCCATCCCTATACTGTATTTTCTTGCAGACAAGCAACCTTGATTTATCTACCTCTCTACAACTCGGGTGCAAAAATTGATGTCAGGGTACCTCAGGAAGCAAGAATCGACCAAAGGCGGCTGCTCAAACTTTCTTCATCATCCTCTCAACTGCAATCATCCTGGAAACATAAATTCCTTAGCTACCTTTGTTTAAAATTGCTTTTTGTGAGAAACAATGGCAAAACCCTGCAAACAGATTTGAATTTGAATGACAATGGCTAACATGCGTAGGTTTAAAACATGACCATTGATATCACTCTTTCCTGAAAGATCGAGCGGTTCTGAATGATCTTTATAACAGTCAAAAAATTCTTGGAAATTCCTCAGCCTCATCATCAATTCTTTAGCCAATGGGAAATGAGCATGTCAACACTTCTGTTAGTTTGGACCCACCTTGACCTTTCCTCCCTTTAGTTACTCAGTGAATGCATGACTGAAAGCACTTTTCCAAGTCACAAAATACTTCTCATATTATTGGTCTAGTCAAGAAACTATGCGAACACTACAATTGCTAAATCTCTAAGTCTTTTAGCTAAACCTGGTTAAGTTTGGTGAACAAGAGAAATCCTTCATTCACCGAGTCACCAAATACATTACTAACCCTGGGCCTAGAGCTACCACATGTCACACTTTCATTTTCTCTAACTACCTCATCAACAAACACCTCAGCTACCTTCTGACATAAGACCCATTACAAAATTTATTCTCATTGGACGGTGGGCGCATGATCTCATAGCCCCCAAAGATTCCTTTAGATCATGTGCCAATTGTAGATCCTTTAAAACTGCCACCTCACTTAAGATATTCAGACCCACTGCAAATCTTTGTCATCACTCAGCAACCAATCATATGTAAGCACATTAGAAATACGCGGCACTAGACCCACTGACAAGTCTTTATTCTTCAACCAATGAAAAATTGGCATGTCATCTTAACCTAGCATCGGACCCACCTAATAGTACTTGAACACTTGGAAGATCCAACTATAGGCGTAGAATCGCAAAGGCTCAAAATATTCCTTCCAATCATGCACCAGTCATAGATCTTCATTCTACGAACATCTCTGCAGATCCTCTGACAACAGTCCCACTAACACACCCTAGTCATCACCTCATCAACCAATTAAATGCAAGCACATCAAAACACAAGGACCCACCTGACAAGCCTTGACAACAAAGCAAGATTGACTATCAGTGCAAGATCTCATGTGTCAGAAAGGCTCCATGAGATCATGTGCCAGCCATCGATTCTTCACTAGGACCCCTGCATAGCCGAGACCACCCAACATCTGGTGATTACGCGACAAAAGGAAGAATAGACTGCTCACTGGGTTTCTAGATGCTATGTTGAAACCACTAGGCATTAAGCGATTACGAGAATCACTACATTCACCAGTTCTCCAAATAGGGAGGATAACTACCAGAGGACTTAGAGAACTGGTGACAAAGGCATTTCATAAAGCACACATGCTGAATATAGGGACTTAAGTGGCTGAAAAGGTAATGGTAGAATAGAACTTGGCCTAGGGTTTTTTAGGGTTTTTCAGCACCTATGACTAGATTTATGAAATTTAAACTTGCAGACTAGGGAACTAAAATAAATTACAGAGGTCAGAAGACAAGACACAAAGTCATGAAATTTTCAAGGGTGCTTGGCAAGGTTAAAAATGTACACCCTAGGATAGATTCTTAGCCAAATTTTCATGTATCAGGAAAAATTGGGTAATAGTTACCTCTATAAGATCCATCAAAGTTAAGCTTGATAGTAGGGGAGACTGGAGGGATCCATTTGATAGAGGATCTCAAAATGGGATCTTTCCTAATCCTAGGAAACACTGGACACAAGGGGAGGGTAATAAGCTTCCAGGAGTTCAAGACATGATTGTCCCATGAAGAGAAGACTGAATTAGGGCTAAAATGACTAGGTATCCTACTATTAACTTGTTTTAAAATGAGCCTTTCAATTGAAGGGGTGACAATGTTAAGATCAGAGACCTCTTTTCTGAAGATCTTTTTTTTTGTTCCCACCAAATGGACCAGATGATCAAAGAGGGAATAACTATCCATAGATAAGGAAAGATAGAGAATGAAAATAGAGAAGGCTAGGACTAGAAGAGCTCCCAAATAGACCTAGGAAGTGGGAAAGATAGATAATTTATTCATAACATATCCCCAGCATTGATGGGAAGAGGAGCAATGAACAAAAAGGTGATCAGCAGATTCCTTCTGACTACCACACAAGATAGAAGAAAAGGGATCTACTATATCTAACTTGGAGAGCCTATCAGTAGTTGGGACTCTGTATTGAATGGCCATAGAAGAGAAAACCCCAGGTTTGGGAAGAATGCTAGTGTCCCAACAAAATTGGAAGGCATGTTGTGATGGATGCTGCAAATCAGATTGAAGCAGAGCCTCATAACTTGACTTAACAAAGTAGACTCTCTATTTAGAAGGGCACCATAGTAATCTGTCATTACCTTTAGATAGAAATACTAACCTCTTGGAAAGGAGCATCAAAAAATCATTTTCAAGACTACTAGATACAGGCATGGCAACATGATTCTTCCATGAAACCTTGTGAGAGATGATATCTACAAAATCCGCATGATCCACTAGAAAATATCCCTAGTGAAGAGAGGAAACTCCCATGACTTCAGACAAAGAAGAAGACTCGCATAATGGTGGCAAGCCATTCCAAGAATCTTTCCAAAAAAGAACCTGTTGACCATCATGAATCCTCCAAGACAGGTATTTAGTAACAACTTCCCTAGAAGCCATCATGAAATTCCATGTAGGAGAACCAACAGGGGGATTAGATATAGTGAAGATTTGTTGGGGGGAAGGAGAATCAAGATATTTTGACTACATGATTTGGCACCAGAGAGATTGAGGTTTAAAATACATATTCCAGACAAGCTTTTCTCCAAAAGCCTTATTTCTAAGAGATAGATTCTAGAGCCCTACTCCTCCAGAAAATTTACTAGAAGAGAGATTCTGCAAGGAGAGTGGGGGAACTTTCCTAACATTAGTCATATTGGACGACCGAAGGAAGCCTCGGATGATTTTCTCAATTTGGTTAATTACAGAGATAGGAGTTTGGAGAACAAATATATAGTAGGTAGGTATTGCAAGAAGGAGAGTTTTAATTAATAGGATTCTTCTGGATAGGGATAGCCAATGAGCCTTCCAAGTAGAGATTCTTCTCTTAAGCCTACTAATCACATTAACCGAGAAAGAGGTCTTCACTGGCCCAAGAAAAAAGGGAATACCTAGATATGTAGATAAAAGATCACTAACAAAGAAGTCAAGAATATTTGAAATTATATCATAGACAACATCTTGGGTGAAGAGGATGAAGACTTTATATTTAAGAGGATTGATCACCTGACTAGAGCTTGAAGTACATAAATTCAATATCTATTTTACACATCTGGCCTCATGAATAGAGGACCTACCAAAGTGGAGTGTGTCATTAGCAAAGAAGTTATGGGTGATAGAGAGATTTGAATTAGGAATGCATATGCCCTTCCAGTTATAGAGTGCATTTTGAGCCAGGATGGACCTGTTGAGGGCTTCTACCAAGATGATGAAAAGAAAGGGGGAAATTGGGTCCCCTTGATAGACTCCTTGGGTAGCATGGAAATAGATGGAGGAAGAGACATTAACAAGATTGAGAATGATGCACTGGCTAAGAAATTCTTAATCCACTTGCACCAGTCTGAGGAGAAACCAAACTTAGCAAGACCCTAAGTAGGAACTTCCAATTTCCCTTGTCGCAAGTTTTCATCATGTCTAGCTTCAAGATGAAAGAGGGACTCTAAGAAGATTCAATTAAGTGGATAATTTCCATACAAACAAGACCACCATCAATAGTTTCCTGACTAGGGAAAAAGCCTCCTTGTTGTGGAGAGATTAAAAAGGGAATGAGCGGTTTGAGCCTGAGTTAGATTGCTTTAGTGAAAACTTTGTAAACCGAATTACAAAGAGCTATAGGCCTAAAGTCCGCAAATTTTTGGGGGGATTGAAACTTGGGGATAAGGGAAAGGTTAGTCCTATTAAATTCATTGAGTATATAACCCCCCTTACAGGATTCTTCAATGGCCATGTGGAGATCAAAGTTTAGTACATCCCATCACTTTTGAAAGAAGGTCGTAGTGAAACAATCTGGGCCAAGGGCTTTATCAGGAGGCATAGAAAATAAAACAGAATGAATCTCCTGAAGAGTAAAAGGCCTCTTTAGATTTGAATTGTCTTGGTGCAAAAAAATAGTTAGAATATGTTACAGGAGAGACTCCATGTTAGAATTATTGTCAGTCTCCTAAAGATTTGGAGCCAATAGATTTTTGAAGAAGCTAACCCCTTCACTATTAATTTTTTGTTGAGAGGATAGGATGATGCCAGTGCAAGCACTTTTAATAGAGAAGATGGACAAGGCTAATATCGTAATTTTAGCCAAAACATGAAAAAAAATTGTATTCCTGTCACTGACTTTCAGCCAGAGTTCTTTGGACTTCTGTCTCCAGTAGATTTCTTCTCTGGAATAGAGGATAGTCCAATAGGATTGGAGAGTTCTTTTCTTCTCTACTAACTCTTCATTTAACCCATGCTTAATAATATGATCGGAGATTTGAGCAAGTTCCTGCTCTACCCATGACTTGTGGAAAATATTTTTAAAAACCTCCTTATTCCATATGATGATTTTGGACCTCACAAAATTGAGTTTGTTAGAGATTTGGTACATTTTGGTACTATTATACACTGAATTTGCACCTCTCTCTCTAGCTCTCTTGGTCTTGATAACTTAGTATAACATGGGAATCATCTCTAGGTTGTGGGACCTTTGCTAACTAAGACAAAACCTCCAGGTTCTAGGCTAGTTCCTCTTGGATAATCACCTTAATTTGCTTCTAGATAGGAAAAGTAAATCTTTGAGGGAAATGGATAGAAGGAGTGCATGAAAGGCAAATGACTAAAAGAAAACTACCTACTAGGTGATGCACCAAAATTAGGGTTTGGATCTCAGTATAGAAGAATGAAACCAATGGAGGAATCAGGTCTAATAAGTCACAACTCACTAGATAGGATTGCATAAGTATTTCATAGGAGGGTCTGAACAAAAGACTCAACCTATGACCTGCAAACAAACATCCTTTTCTGCAACTAGGTGTAGGAATAAGACAAGACTGCTAGGGGTTGTAGTATACCCATAAAACATCTAAATCAGATCAGACACACTAACACACAAAATCATAGAAAGTGAGAGGGACTAGGAACCCCAATTTACATTAACAACATTCATAAACTTCAATCCAATAAGAGATAATCGAGACGGTGAAGACAGGGATAGAACAAATATCACAAGTACCTCAAGAATGCCTTAATCATCAATGGGAGATTACAAGAGTAGAAGAACTAGAGGGTAGAACAAATACCACAGATGGATTTCTGAGAAAAGATGACTTTCTTGCAAAAGTGGGCTTCTCTCCTTTACAAAATGAACCTCTTTTGAGCACTAAGGCTCCAAAAACAATATATACACTACTCAACTGCACGCAGGAAGGACTCCCAAAAATCTAACCTAACTAGGGTTACATAGTTATTCAATTCTTTACCAAACCCTAGATGTACAAACCCTCAAAATCTCTAAGAATAGCCAGCAACAGGCACAAAATTTCATTGTCCATATCTTTCCTATACCAAGACCACCTACAGACACACCACCTAGCCATGAAGGCTCCCAAAGTCAATCATACCACCCTGGAGAAAGGACTACAGAAATCATGGTGCCAATCTCCTATTCATCAACCCACAGCATGAACACATGGTATAGGACTCTACAATGCCAAAAAAGATCACCTCAGAGTCCCCAACAACCACCACAGTCCTAAGGAATTCAATTTCGGAGCTACTGAGCATGGTGGATGTTAAAAAATATCAAAAAACCTTCAAAAACTCTAAGAAGATATTTGAATTTGAATGTTATTGGCTAGTAGGGTTCAAAATTAAAACACAACCATCGATGAAGACCCTTCCTGACAAATGAACAGTCCAGATGCACTTTTAAAACCCTTTAAAAACTCTTCGAAGATCCTTTGACAAGTCAACCACCACCTGGAAGTCAATGGCCAATGAAAACATAGCCACTCAGCATGTCAGCATATTGGGACCCACCTCAAGCCTTTCCTCCTGAAGTCATTCAGCGACTGGGCGACTGAAGAACCTCCCTTATTTGCGAAATCCTTTAGCTAACCCCAGCTAGATTAAGCAATTCAGCAAACACTATAGTTGCTGAACAACTGAATCTTTTAATAACCCCAGGTTACATTAAGTGAACATGAGAAACCCTTAGTTGCTGATTCATAGAAATTCTTACAAAATCTAGGCCCACTTATGCCACTTGGCATTCTCCTATTCGTTTCGGCTGCTCTATCAGCAAATACCTTGGCAGGCTCTAACATCAGACCCACTCAAACTGAGATTCCAATCTAACGGTGGGTGCATGATCTCATGAACACCGAATATTCCTTCAGATCATACGCCCACTGTAGATCTTCCTTAAGCTGTGACCCCACTGACACATTAGTCCACCTAGAAGTTTTCATCAGCACGCGGCAACCAATCAAATTCAGCAAGACAACATACCTAGCAACATAGTTCCAAATATGTTCTCTTTACTTTAGCCAATGAGAAGATGACATGTCAACCTAGCTTGGCACTGGACCCACTGACAGTACCTAAACACTGGAAAATCGAACGGATGGGTGCATGATCTCATGTGTTAGAAAATCCCTTCATGAAGATATGTCAACCATCAAATCTTTCTAACCAGGACCCCACAAATCTAAGACCACCAAATCATCTAGCGACTATGTGACTAAGGAGAACTAACCACCCGCCAGATCTCAGAAAGTTAAGGAGCTAACTGCTGAGATCAAGAGATCTAGCGACTACACAGTCGCCAAGTTTCCAGATGTAACATAACCGTCAGAAGATTTGGAGACTAAGCGACTAGGCCTTATGAAGAACTAGGCCCCACACATCACAATAGCACACATAGGAAAAGGTTAGATAATTTTGACACACAGGCACAGCAGCGCACATAGACACCATCTGACATGAAAGAATCCAACAAACTTTAAAACTTGAATATTTCTCTAGTTTTGACACCTTAGGACATGTGATCAAAACCATAGCAAGGTGACACATTGGAGGACATAGGGTTTAGATTGCAAGCCATGAAACCTTGAGGATCATGTTCACAAGCTAAAATAGGTTGCAGTAGGGGTAGAGCGAACTTTGGGAAAATTGCGAAGACAAGACCAATTCATAGAATTTTTTACATTGACGGGAACTTGGTCTAAGAGAGAGGCTAGGATAGAGTAAAGGTAAAAATAGAGACCTTGGAATAGGGTACAATCAAATTCGAATGGATATGGAAATTAGGGTAACATTTTGGCAATTTATGCTGGATGTCAGCCTGCTAGACATGGATTAGTGGCCTTGACATATCCATTGGGCATGGGGGAATTTCGAGAACACTAAAACTTTGACAGAGACAAAACTGAACAAGCAAGAAAAACTTGTGCACAAGCACTTCTCAGAAAGTAGGAAACTAACCTAGAAAACAGGGGAAAGAAAACAAGAAACTTATTTACAAGAATTTACAGAGAGGGATTAACCTCAAAACAAGGCTTCAGATGGAAACCATTTACTGATATTGGTAGGGGATCACATTCAAGAGTTGATAGCTGAAAATAATTAGATCCCTTTCATTCTATGATAACAAATGGCCCACCCCAAAAGGAGTCAAACTTTGTATGTCTACTAGGTCTGGACTTGAATTCATCCCATTTGAGAACAACATCCCCAACTTTGAAATTTTTGATCCTGGCTCTTCTATCAAAGCTCCTTTTAGTTTGATCTTGATGGAATTCCATATCTTTCATTGCCTTGTTTATGATTTTTTCAAATTCCATAAACTGAGAATACCTAACCTATAAGGGATCTTCTTCTTCAAACAAGGCATATTGAGTAGCTAGATCCAAAGCTGGCAATTCAACTAAAATAGACAACTTAGCTTCTTTTCCATATACTATCATATAAGGAGAATTACCAATGATTTTCTTTGGGATAATTCTATCTAACCACAAGGAAGACTTGAGCTTTGTATGCCAATCCCTCTGATTGTCCTTAAGAGTTTTCTTGATTATTCTAATCGAGTTCTTGTTGGTGAATTCTGCTAAACCATTTCCTTGGGGGTAGTTAGTGGAACTTGTATTCAAATAAATACCATTCTTAACTGCCCATTCTGAGACCTTGAGGCCTGTAAATGCCAAAGCATTGTCTGATATGATGGAATCAAGAGTGCCAAACCTATGAATTAGATCATCATAAAAGTTTGGGATGGCACTCTCATTGGATTCTTTAAGTGCAATTGCTTCTATCCATCTGGTGAAGTAATTAGTTGCAGTAATGATCCATTTATGACCTGCACTAAATGGAGGGTTAATCATACCAATGAAATCAATACCCAACTTCATGAAAGGTTTCTCTATTCTGATTGGTTGTAGGGGCAAGGCTGCAAGCCTTTCTTTTCCTACAAACATAGCACATTTGATGCATTTTCTAACATAATCATGACTATCCTTGAAGATAGATGGCTAATATTATCCAGCCCTCATGATTTTATAGGCAGTAATCCTAGGGGAGAAATGACCTCCAGAAGGTCCATCATGGAATTCAAATAGGACATCATTTACCTTTTCTAAATCTATGCATCTTAGGAGGACACCATTGTGATCTCTCCTAAAAAGAACATCATCAATCAGCACAAAAGGGATAGATTGCAACCTGTAATACCTTCTTTTGGTTGAATCAAGACCTGAAGGACATTGTCCTGTCTTCAAAAAATAAACAATGTCAGGCAACCAAACTGATGCCTCGGCACGTTCTTTTGTAGAATGCACAACCAAAGATGCATCCATGTGTTCCAATTTCTTTGAACTTTCATCCCCTGCCAAATGCCCACAAAGACCTCTACCTCTAACCAGCTTGGTGGTTTGGATATCTATGTCATATTCCATCACCTTGGTGATCCAACTAGCTCTTTTCTCATTTAGGTCCTTGGAAAGCAAAAATTCTTTGACACTTGGATGAGTAACCTTCAAGTGTACCTTGCTATGGGTCAATAGATATCTGAACTTCTTAAGGCTCTTCACCATAGCAAGTACATGTTTCTCTACAAAAGAGTATCTCCGTTCATACTCTTCTAAGCCTTTGTTAAAGAAAGCAATAGGTTGCTCCAATCCCTCAGAATTTTCTTGTGTCAACATTGCAAATATGGCATGCTGGCCTCCATAAGCATAAAGGATAAAATCCTTACTAAAATTTGGGTTTAACAGTGCAGGAGCTTCTTTTAAGGCCTCTTTGATAGCTTGGAAATTTTCTTTTCCTTCTCTGGTCCAACTGAAAGCTAAACCCTTCTTTAAAATGGCTATTAAAGGCTTAAGTAACTCTACAATGTTAGGCAAGAATCTCCTAACAAAATTTATCTTTCCTATGAAAGATTGAAGACTTTTCTTGTGATGGGGTAGGGGTAGCTCTAGGATAGCTACAATTCTCTCAGGATCTACTGTAATTCCTTCTTTGCATACTATATATCCTAATAGTTTTCCTTCATGAACTGGAAACAAATATTTCTTTGGATTAAGAGATATCCCAAATTCTTTACACCTTTCAAAAATATTCCCCAAATGTTTAATGTGGTCCGCTGCATGCTTTGAATAGATAGTTATGTCATCTAAGTAGACCAGCACAAACTTGTACAAGAGGCTCTTAAAGGCCATATCCATTTCCTTTTGAAATGTAGCAGCTGCATTTAAAAAACCAAAGGGCATCTTCTGATAAGCCATGGTTCCCCACTTGGTTGTAAATGTAGTCTTGTATTGATCCTCTTCTTTTACTAAGATCTAATTGTATCCTAAATAGCCATCTAATAATGAGAATCTCTCGGATCTAGAGACACATTGTATAATTTGTTCCATTGAGGGTAATGGATGGTGGTCCTTTAATGAGGCTCTGTTAAAATCCCTGAAGTCAACACATAACCTCAATTCCCCATTCTTCTTTGTGACAAGAACAAGTTTGGAAACCCAACTAGTATGTTTGATGGGGTAGATGATGCCACTTTCTATCAATTTGAGCACTTCCTTATGCATAAGTGGTTCAAGCTTGGGATTAAAAAGCCTTTTCTTTTGCCTTATTGGTTTAGCATTAGGCTCCAATTCAATGGTATGCTGAGAAAGGGCAGGATCAAAACCTTTGAGATCTTCATATTGCCAAGAAAAACCATCACTAAATTCTTTGAAAAGTTGTGTGTATTCTTGCTTTTTTGAATCTGAATTAACTTTTCCAAATTGTAAGCTCTTACCTGGTTCCAACTCTAGCTCAACACAATGTTCTTGTTGGACTACCAAGCCAGCTTTTCTTCTCTTGACTTCATCATCCTTGTTGAAGACAACTTCTAAGGTGACAAGACCTCTAGGCATCTTATTGGACTTTAGTTGTATCACTTGATCACCATAGTTTTGCAATAGCCTATCTTGATTATACTCTAAGAAAACATCTTCTTCAAACAAGAACTGCAAAATTTGTTCATCATTGTCAAACACTTTCCAATTAACATCATTATCAGGAATAGAAGGTCTGACAATCACTTTGATATGCTGTTGGTCTATTTCTTTTGAAATGCTACTGGGGATGTCAAACTAGGATCCAATAGCAGCTAACCTATCTGCATTCTGATTTAATTTTCTAGGGATAGCAATAATTTTGAAAGCACAAAAGTCTTCAATTGCATCCCAAAATCTATGTTTGTATGGTTTCATGGTATCATTCTTGGTTGCACTTATCCCTGTTACTTGGCTGACAACAAGCTCATTGTCACCAGAAACTTTCAAGGCCTTAAGCCCTCTCTTTCTAGCGCATTCTAGTCCATTGACTAGACTCTCATATTCTGTAGTATTTCTAGTGCAGGAGAAACTAAATCTAAAGGTAGTATAATACCTTTCTCCTTTTGGGGACACTAACATAGCACCACCACTAGAACCATGTTTTCTTCTAGCTCCATCAATAAATAGTTCCCAAACCTGATTGCTCTGATCTTTTGAATCAGTATCCTTAAGAAGGTTGGGTTCTATGGCATCACTCTCTTGCATCAAATAGTTTCCCAAACCAAAATCCTAGATATTATTTTCTTGGGCCTCTGAAATTCTTTCATCTAGAAGAATATTAGGGATATTCTCTATCTTTGTGTTTTCTTCGCTAATGGCTTGGAAATCACTGCTATCAAATATGGGGTAGTTGGCATTGATTGCATTGGACACATATGGTTCTATATGGTCTGCTGCCAATTTCTCTGATTTGATGGTAACCTTGGTACCACATCTTGTGTGGAAGAGCATATGAGACCAATCAGAAGATACATAGCCACCTATCTTGGTGGTGAACTCTCTTGATAAACATATGGCAAAGAAGGAATGGAGGTCTATGATATAGATGTTAAGAAGGATGGAAAAATTGGGACTAGCATGAAGGATCAGACTGGTATCCTTGGCCACACCTATAGTATTGATTGAGGAACCATCAAGTTGGGTAACCTTCTTTTGGAAGGGATCATATTTTAGTCCCAATTGGTTAGCTGCTTTCTTGGGCATCACAATGCTAGTAGCTCCACTATCTACCATGCAATTGTGCACTAAAGAATCTCCAATAATTAAAGATACATAAAAGGGAGGAGGCTTTGAATTCCTACCTTTCATGGTGTTTCTTTTGGGGTTGGTACTTGGATTCTCCTTCTCTTGATCAGTGTTAACCAACACTAGCTTTACAGCTTCTTTTGTAGGCTGAGGAGTTGTTACTTCTAACATAGCCTTCTTTAAAATCTCAGGTTGTCCTGGAATAGAGAAAGAGTCCCACATAGACATGGTGACATTCACCTTCTTCATGCTATCAAAAACATTATAAGGTGTCATAATGTGTACTCTTTGTTGTGTCTTTGGCATGGTAGGCTCCATCTCCTTGAGAGTGTGCTCTCCTTTACTTGTAATGATGGGAGCCTTCTTAGGTATAGTTGGAATAGCTTGCTATAGTGGCTTTATAGATGTAGTGGCCTTAGTACCAGAATCAGCTCTCTCCATGTCTTGAGCTCTTCTTTTTTCTCTTGTATAATAAACAAATGCAACATCATCATTGACTTCACTGAAATTTGGTTGCTGCCAATTAAAGAGAGCAGTCTCATGCTCTCGTGGCTCTTGTTGAGGCACTGATCCACTAGAAGAAACCTCTGGTTGAGCTTGTGAGGCATTCTGAACCATTAGAGCTTGGTTCATCCATCCATTTGAACATGTGGCCTGATTGTGAAGCTAATTGCAAGGAAAACACCATTCATTTTCCATAGCCATATTATTTTGACTAGGCACCATTTCCCTCACTGGATTTGTAGAATTTAAAGGTGCAGGGTTGTATGGTTGGAAAGGCCTCTGATTGAAGTTTTTCCTTTGTCCTTGATAGCCTCCTTGGTATGATGGCCTATTCTATTGATAAGGTTGTCCTTGATTTTGATATTGCTAACTAGGACCTTGGCCTTATGATTGAAAGGGTGGTCTAATGCCTTGATTTTGCTTCTTCGAATTTGTGACCTCCTTGGTTAGAGTTTGCAACAAGTTTTTCATTTCTTGCATACTAGTCTGTTGACTATTCTTTATCTCTTGCAACTCTTAAGAGAAACCTGTTCTCAGTTCTTGACCACTAGTACTAGCTTGAGGTGCTAGTATGGTAGGAATAGGAGTGAATGGGGTTACTTGTGCAAGTGCAATGGGATGGAGATTAGGTAAGATGGGCATAGATGGCCTTATGGCTATCATGCCTTCTTGAATCAAAAAAATTTTGGTCCTGACAGCTATGTCAAAGGCTTGGGGTAAAGAGGTACCACCCATGGATTGGATCATCATAGATATTTGACCATTCAGGCTTTGCAAATAATATAGAAAATCATGGTCAGTTGATGGTCTTATTGAAGCTGGAATTATATTCCATGTTTTGAGAAATCTACTATTATAGTCTATCATTTTCTCTTGAGGGTCTCTTTTAATAGTTGTCAATTTTTTAACCAATGATAAATTATTTGATTTATCCTCAAAATTCTTACTCAAAGCATCTCCTAATCCATCCCAAGAAGTAATAGAACCAACAGCTAATGTTCTAAACCACTCAAGAGCCTTACCTTTTAGAGATGCTACTAATAACTTTGTGGCTACATCTTCTTGTGTTATATTGTGAATGCTGTAGATGGTAGTCACATCTCTTGTGTGCTCAAAGGTTGTAGTCTTCCCTTCACTAGTGAAATCAAGCAAGCTTTTTAATGCAACCAGGGGCACATCATGATGCACTACAAAGTCAAGAGGACTTCCTTTCTTGAAAGGTGTAAAAGAAAACTACCTAGCCATTGTGGGAGGCGCAACTTGAAGGTTAACGAATATATGAGCTATATTTGCTGGATTTGAATCTTCTCTTTCTTCTAGATCTCTGGTTAGAGATCTTCCTCTTCTCTTAGAATGAAAGGAAAAAGGTATCCTCTTTGAAGTATCAAGAGGAGTTGATTGAACTCTCCTTGCAAGAGATTCCTTTTGAGATGACCTTCCTTTATAGCCTCTTTTCAAGGGCAACTCTAAAAAATTGGTAGATTTTGAGCTCATAGTCTCAATCTTTCTCATAAACTTTGAACAAATTTAGCTCTGATCCTTGAAGCTAGTGGAGTCACCAGATATACTTGTTAGATCAACTTCTAAAAGTTTGTATTATGTAATCTGCATATTAGAGATGACATAACCTTAAAACAATGAACTTCTTTTACTATCCCGCGGCGTGCCAAAAATTGTTATACACTAAATTTGCTCCTCTGTCTAAAGCTCTCTTGGTCTTGAGAACTCAGTATAACATGTGAATCATCTCTAGGTTGTGGGACCTTTTCTAACTGAGATGAAACCTCCAAGTTCTAGGATGGATCCTCTTGGATAATCACCTTAATTTTCTTTTAAATAGGAAAAGTAAATCTTTGAGGGAAAGGGATAGAAGGAGTGCATGAAAGGGAAATGACTGAAAGAAAACTACCTACTAGGTGATGCACCAAAATTAGGGTTTGGATCTCAGTATAGAAGCATGAAACCAATAGAGGAATCAGGTCTAATAAATCACAACTCACTAGATAGCCTCGGATAAGTATTTCATAGGAGGGTTTGAACAAAAGACTCAACCTATGACCTACAAACAAACATCCTTTTCTGCAACTAGGTGTAGGAATGAGACAAGACTGCTAGCTGTTGTAGTATACCCACAAAAAATCTAAATTAGATCAGACATAGTAACACACAAAATCACAGAAAGTGAGAGGGACTAGGAACCCCAATTTCCATTAACAACATTCATCAACTTCAATCAAATAAGAGATAATCGAGATGGTGAAGATAGGGATAGAACAAATATCATAAGTACCTCAAGAATGCCTTAATCATCAATGGGAGATTACAAAGAGTAGAAGAACTATAGGGTAGAAAACATACCACAGATGGCTTTCTAAGAAAAGATGACTTTCTTGCAAAAGTGGGCTTCTCTCCTTTACAAAATGAACCTCTTTTGAGCACTAAGGCTCCAAAAACAATATATACACTACTCAACTGCACGCATGAAGGAATCCCAAAAATCTAACCTAACTAGGGTTACATAGTTATTCAATTATTTACCAAACCCTAAAGGTACAGACCCTCAAAATATCTAAGAACAGCCAGCAACAGGCACAAAAACTTATCATGCATATCTTTCCTATACTAGGACCACCTGCAGACACACCACCTAGCCATGAAGGCTCCCAAAATCAATCATACCACCCTGGAGAAAGGACTATAGAAATCATGGTACCAAGCTCCTATTCATCAACCCGTGACATGAACACATGGTACAAGATTTTGCAATGCCGGAAAAGATCACCTCAGAGTCCCCCACAACCACCATAGTCCCGAGGAATTCAATTCCGGAGCTACCGAGCACCATGCACCTTAAAAAATATCAGAAAACCTTCAAAAACTCTGAGAATATATTTGAATTTGAATGTTAATGGCTAGCAGGGTTCGAAATTAAAACACAATCATCGATGAAGATCCTTCTCGGAAAATGAACGGTTTGGATGCACTTTTAAAACCCTTTAAAAACTCTTTGAAGATCCTCTAACAAGTCAACCACCACCTGGAAGTCAGCAGCCAATGAAAACATAGTCACTCAACACATCAGCATATTGGGACCCACCTCAAGCCTTTCTTCCTTTAAGTCATTCATCGACTATGCGATTGAAAAACCTCCCTTATTCGCAAAATCCTTTAGCTAACCCCAGTTGGATTAAGTGATTCAGAGTACACTGCAGTCATCGAATAGATGAATCTTTTAATAACCCAGGTTACATTAAGTGAACACAAGAAACCCTTACTCACTGATTCGTAGAAATTCTTTCAAACTCTAGGCCCATTTATGCCACTTGGAATTCTCCTATTCATTCTGGCCGCTCTATCAGCAAACACCTTAGCAGTCTCTAACATCGAACCCACTCAAACTGAGATTCCAATCTAATAGCAAGTGCATGATCTCATGACCACTGAATATTCCTTCAGATCATACGCCCATCCTAGATCTTCCTTAAGCCATGACCCCACTAACACATTAGTCCACCTAGAATTTTTCATTAGCATGCGGCAACCAATTAAATTTGAGCAAGTCAGCATACCCACCAACACAGTCCCAAAGATTTTCTCTTTACTTCAGCCAATGAGAAGACGGTATGTCAGCCTGACCTAGCACTAGACCCACTGATAGAACCTGAACACTAGCAAATTGAACGGTAGGCAGATGATCGCATGTGTTAGAAAAGCCCTTCACAAAGATACGCCGACCATCAAATCTTTCTAACTAGGACCCCACAAATTTGAGACCACCAAAGCATCTAGCGACTACATGACTAAGGAGAACTAACCACCCACCAGACCTCGAAAAGTTAAGGAGCTAACCACTGAGATCAAGAGATCTAACGACCACACAGTCACCAAGTTGCCAGATGTAACATAACCGTCAGAAGATTTGGAGACTAAGCGACTAGGCCTTATGAAGAATTGGGCCCCACACATTGTAGTAGCGCACATAGGAAAAGGTTAGACAATTTTGACACACAGTCGCAGCATCGCACATAGACACCATCCGACATGAAAGAATCTAGCAAACTTTAAAACTTGAATATTTCTCTAGTTTCGACACCTTAGGACGTGCGATCAAAAATAGAGCAAGGTGACACATTGGAGGACATAGGGTTTAGATCGCAAGCCATGAAACCTTGAGGATCCTATTTGCAGCTAAAATAAGTTGCAGCAGGGGTAGGTAAAACTTTAGGAAAACTACGAAGACAAGACCAATTCATAGAATTTTTTACATTGACAGGAACTTGGTCTAATAGAGAGGCCAGGTTAGAGTAAAGGTAAAGATAGAGACCTTGGAATAGGGTACAAACAAATTTGCATGGATATGGAAATTAGGGTAACAGGTACCTTTGCAATAGGGTGCACTAACCCACGTCTGCCGAAGAAGAGACAAAAAATGAGGATGCATGAACCACAAGCTTTCAAATTTAAATGAGGCACTATTCTTAGCAGAAGGATGTGTGTTAATATCCAACACTACGGGAAAGTGATCAAACTTTGATGAGGAGAGTATGTCCAAAGCAAAGGAGATCTTTTACATCTTAAAATTGGAGGAGATGAGAAACCTGTCCAATCTAGATGAGATAGGAGTATCAGGTCTACGATTAGTCCAGGTGAAATTCCCATTCAAGAAGGGGATATCGCACAAGGCATTACTCTGGATTTTTTAGAAAATTGTTAATGTGGTTTTTTTTTATTGTTTATAGTTAATTTAATGTTGAAGATGATACAACTTTATTTCCTTTTTTCATGGCTATGAACTATTTATTGGTGGTATGAAAATTTATTTATATTCATCATTAATGTTGTTTTATTTATAAGCTTAAGTGGCTATTGTACAATAGTCCTGTGAAATAATTCATTATTTTATTATCTATTGATGTATGTGTGTTACAATGTTGTGTTTTTATTTTTCAAATCTACATGATTATTTTACCACACAAATATGAGTAGTTATAGGTGAAGAATCCATGGGAAAAAATAATTTAGAATCTAAATGTTCTGGTACAAAACTTATGTTGAAGTACAACAATATTTTCAATTTTTCAGATTCCAAAAAGAGGAGCCACATTGATAAGGTGAGAACTGTAATATAAAGAAATCTTAACTGATTTATTTCACCACCGCAAGCAAATAAAATAATATATGCTACTACTATTTTTTGGAAACATAGCTTTTGGATGTCTTTTATAAAAATATTTTAATGTATTCCACATACAAATATTAAAAAGGAAGAATATATCATTTGCATAACATTATTTATCTGCGAGAAGATAAGAAAATAAACCTTTAACATTGAAAAAGTTTCCATTCACATTTTGTAGCATAACACTAGAGTTATGCTTACTTAATCCACTTTATTTTATAAAGAGTTGATAACTGAGTATGTAAAATTATTCCTTGTAGAAAGTCTGACCAAAATTATGTTTTTGAATGGACCTACATAGTTAGACGTTCTTGGAAGACTTTAATCCATCTATTTTAACATGTTCCTATAGTATTTCTTTTGGTTCTTCTGGATTTGAGGTCAACACACATCAATGTTAAATCAAAGACAAAAAAAAAAGTTATACAATGAAAAGTAAGAGGCACATATCTATAGTGGATTTACAAAGATGATTATTCTGAATTCGAGCCAATCCTAGATGATCCATAATAGATTTGGCATGTTTCCTATCCTCCTTTGTCTGATAATGAGAATGATGCTTTTCATTTTTCATTCCATTTTCAGGTTCAAAAATATTATTTATATTTAACAAAATTAGTTATTTATTAAGTAGGTCTGTCAAGAATGATTAAAAAATATTTAAAGGTAGTCTTATGCAATAGTAAATCATTTTCATTTATGGAATGGGAGACCATGCACCTATAATGCGTTTGGAAAATAAAGTAAAAGAAATTTCTATCCAAAAAATTTTTTAAACCAAAAGATTTAGCAAACAATTATAGAAAGGTCTATGTTTATATCACCCCACCTATGCTTCGTATATCACCCCACCTCTACACTCTTTTATTTTTTTGGATTGATGATCATGATTTCTTGTAGAAATACTAATTGGGCACACCATAATTCTTGAATAAGGTTTAAAATATAAAGTTCTGAATATTTTCTTTAGATGTCTTTGAGCTGCCAACTATGTTCATATCTCTTTTGGTAGTCATGAGAAACATATGATAGAAAAAATCTTGACAAATTAATTTTTCTTGAGAATAGGAAATGTCAGTTTGACTTTGAGTATTAATTATTTGTATGATTGAGAATAACTATTCCACCTTCTATGATCTCAATTTGGATTTTTTTTATGAATTTGACAAGGTTCTCAAATGCATTTGGCTACATCTCACTATTTATGATCTTTGTTTCCGCGCAGTCCCTCAATATGGATCTATATAAATCCATATATTTTATACAATAACAATAGCAGCTCCTTGTGCATCAAAAATAGTACCGACACATTCAATTGTTGGACCATAATCAGCAACATGCAAATCATGAAAACTACCATTAGCAACACCCAAGTTATCAACATGAAAAACAAGTCAATAATTAGAAATGAGATAAGCAACACAACCAAATTAGTTATTTAGATGTACAAATCCATTACATTACACCCTATAGACAAGCATTTAATATTGTTGTCACTTGTATACATCATATTATAGATGTTTGGGAGTTTTGTTTGTTCCAACATGAGATACCACATTTTAAGGTGGGTGTAGAATATCTAGAGCTATAATTATTTGCAACAGATACATGTGAATTAAGCATGGGATACCATGTATGTATAAAATATTGATTTTGACTGAATCATAGATTTGTATTTACCTCATTGTAATATTTTAGATAGGTTCTTCAAAAGGATGTAATAGGTTGACTTTGTCCTCATTTTTGGATGACCTTTTGAATGGAAAAGAACCTATTGTTGCATTTCTAATCATTTCCTAGAAGGTTTCTTCGCCACATCTTAATATATATCTCCATGAAAAAAATAGGAGGATAGAAAACTATTCAATTTGAATTTATGTAAGGTTTTCTAAGAACATTTTTCCTCTTTATCTTAGGTTACACCCAAGATTCAAAATATTATTTCGTACTCTGATATTGAGAATTGTGGTTTTAAAGTTAATGTCATATACTACCATATAAGTTATGTAAACACTTAAAAAATAAATGGGTTAATGAGATCACACTACAAATATAATGTATTGACTACTAACACACTAAGATGAATTTTTACAGGGCAATAATTTGTTCTCTTTTTTGAATGGTGATTAGTTTTGACTTGTAAATATATTTTATAGTCAAATACTATAAAAATTATAATGTTTAGATAATTCAATAATCATTAAAGGTAAATTTAATGGTTGCAGAAATTATATATATATATATATATATATATATATATATATATATATATATATATATATATATATATATATATATATATATATATATATATATATATATATATATATATATATATATATATATATATATATATATATATATATATATATATATATATATATATATATATATATATATATATATATATATATATATATATATATATATATATATATATATATATATATATATATATATATATATATAGACACACACACACACACACACACACCATTGTTACTTAGTAATTGATGATATATTGTCATTTTCATATATGCATAATTTATTGATAATATATGTTGTTTCTTATCTATGTGAAACATCCAACAATTTTTTATCAAAATTTTATATAAATCATTTATTTTTCTTAAATTAATCATGTATTTATCTAAAATAGTCATATATGTTAAATAAAATAAAATTATAATTTATTGCGACTCCTTTTCTTTGCTTGACAAGGAAGAAAAACTTCTAATGTGGACACAAATAAAGGCCTTGTACAATGTAATCATTCTTAGAAGAAAGCTTCCCAAACAAATTAAAATGTAAAGCCATCTCGTTGTTCCAATTTGCTTGCTCAAAAATATTGCCACATGCACCATTCTCTTTCTTTCTAAAATTGTCTACCTATCAACGATCCATTGCACACAAAATAAAACATACAATTCCTAGTCTATTAGTGTATTATAATCATATGTAAGCTCCTAAATCATTTATTGGACTACATTAGAGTGGGGGTGGGGATTTTCTCTCAAAAAGCACATTTCCCATGTCCAAATATGCTTCAATATAAAGTTATTTATGTCTTATATGTATTTATTTTTTGTAATTATAAAGATCTAATGTTTACACAATAATCTATTCCATATTAGTTTAGGAGGTGTTTAAATATACCTTACATCATTTTATTTTAAATTATAGATAACTACCTTAACTAACCTAATCTACTTACAGTTCATAAATGGAAACAAAATTCTACCTCTACTGCACTTATAAAACTTGTTAAATATATTTTAATGAATTTTGGAGTTTAGGATGATTCAATGATTGTAAGGAAGATGGTGTTCATTAGTGTTGTTTATCCATCAATTATATCGATTCACAAAAATGTTCTTATTATTAATTTCTACACATCATATTCATCTTATATTACTCAAATCATCTACATTGGGATAGTGCAGGAATTTGGATTTTAAAATGGTGTGTCATTTTTTTGTACATTTTAAAAGCTGAAGATCTTGTCTGTGAACTGTATAATTTTTTTCACAAATCAAAAATTATATTTTTAGAATATCTTTGGGATTATCTTATGAAATAGAGAAAGGGTTCCCTTTCATAGTGTTGAAATCAATATTTTTTGAGAGATTGAACATTCTTATCAGTATGCGATGGTTGATTCATATTGACTATGGTTATAGGAAGATAGTATGTGTCTTTCATATAGTTAAAGATTGTTTGAAATAGAGAAATATTATACTTTTTATTCTAAAGCTTATAAAGACATATGGATCATGTATCTAAATAATTTATGGGTTGCCTCTTTTAAAGATTTCTTTTAAAATGAAGAGATAATTGAAGGAAGGGGAGAATGCATTATCAAATAATGATTGAAGATAAACACTTAACAAAATAAAAATAAGAAGATCCACTATCTTGTAAACTATTTCTAACCAGAATATTCTAATCTATTTTATATTGATTATAAGAGAAAGGAGTTTTGACAAATATGAAAATTCTTAGGAATAATATTTTATCATAAATTTCTTTGAAAGGTTGCCTATTGTGCTCCATTATGATTATTGTTCTATAGACATATAACTTATTAAAAATTTATAGGGGAGACACCCTTCCATTAGAGAGTTCCCTCTCCAAAAATTAAACCACAATATCAAAGAATGACACATTTGGATTGGCAGTTTTAGTTCCAACAACCTCAACAACTAGTATATTGGTATTTGGTATGCCAATGTATCAAAGAAGGCTGTCGTTTGGGTAGCTAAACATGAGAATACTTTGAGAAATATGTCAGCCATTTTAAATTTATAAAGATAAAATTATAATTGATCATTCGATCAGTGAGAATGATTAATTTGTCAATCTAATAATAAATCGAAGGCTTGCAAGACATCAATGTTGGAATTTGGTAATTTAATTATGGTTGGAACACAGGTCAAAAAATTTTTTGAGATTATTTGGGAAATTTTCTTACATCCACTATATATGCAAAGGAATACAACTAACTCTTTGCATTGTAGAATGTAAACTTGTAGTAGTGACATGGTATTTTTCTATTTGGATATATCATCCACCTTTTTAATGGAAATCATTGATAGCATGTCTTTAATTCATGATTATTTTTCTTGCATGCACAATGATTATTTTAAAGGAGGAAAGTTGACAAACCATAAAGTCTTTGGCAATAACACTTAAATTCGTATGGGAGATTATTTTATTTATTTTTCATTTAGGCATATCTTTTGGGCTATATGCAACATTATCTCTAAGGATGCGCATTTGAGGGTGACATCAAAATTGGATAAGATAGTAGACTCGGATGATTTCATAGGAGATAGGTTACTTATATTACATGTAACAAAATCCTTAACTAGTGCTAATATTCCTGATTAGATTGTTATGTACACAATACTACCATGTGTTAGAATAGCAATTCCAGAAGAGAGGGTGCTTGGGAAATGAATTTAATTTAATCATTTGCATGTTTATGGCTGTGAAGCTTATGTGCATGTTCCTAAAATGCAATGAACAAAGTTGGGTTTCAAATCTAAGAGATTTATATTTTTGGGGTATGGTGAAGATCAATTCCATTTAGACTATCAAATCCCATTGCAAAGAAAGTTATTTGCAGTTGGGATGTTGTTTTCAATTATAATTATTTCTCGGGTTTGAAAAATCAGAACACCACTTCTGATGATTCTATTGAATTTGAATTATTTGACACTAAAAGTAATGTGCAGAGAGTTCCTCAGGTTACATTTCATCCCTCTACTACTATTTTTGTGTCCTAAGGAAATGTTCAACCCATTACTCATACTGTACCCTTTCCTTGCATCATTCCAACACAACCCCTTATGACAACTACTTCCTCATTATTAATGCTCACGTTGTTGCTCCTCTTCCAAGAACACAACCTCAACATCTAAGCTTTCTGGAAGAAATTATTGAGCCTATCATCATTGGTTATGTACAAATCCAGAGTGTTGGTAATAAACAACAAGCTCCACAAGATCCAACTATAGGTCATGATTAAGCTTCTAGTGATATTCAAGCTCAAGAAATTATACAAGGTTATAACTTGAGGAAGTCTATCAGAGAAAGAAAACATCAACGAAAGTTTGATGAATATGAACTATTATTTTATTTATGTTATAATGAGGTAGAGCCTCAAACATTTAGACAAACTTGTAATGATAAAAAATTTGTCCATTGGATTGATGCTATGAAAGATGAACTGGATTTTTTGAAAACAAATGATACTTGAGAGTTACTCCCTGCTTTGCAAAATAATTTTTTTTTGAAGAATAAATGGGTTTGCAAGCTGAAAGAAGAAGATGGAGGGAAAACAAGATATAGTGCTAGATTAGTGGTGAAAGACGTTTCCCAACAAAAGGGGATTGATTTTATGTAATTTTTTTCTCTAGTTGTGAAAATACAAATGATTCGGTTGGTCTTGGGTATGAAAACTATATTGGACCTCAAGCTTGAGCAACATGATGCCAAAACAACTTTCCTTCATGGTTATATTGAGGAGGAATTATATATGGAGCAACCTGTAGGTTTTATTCAAAAAGAAGACGAACACTTATGCTGCAAGTTACAATGGAGTTTATATGGGCTTAAGCAAGCCCCACAATAGTGGTATTTAAAGTTTGATAGTTTTATAACTCAACAAAATTTTATCCATTGTGAATCAGATCCACGTGTTTAGTATAAGTGACTTCAAAATGGTTAGTTTATCATTATTTTTCTTTATGTTGATGATATGCTGGTTGCTGGAACTAGTGTGTGGATTGTCAGTGAATTAAAGAGGCATTTGGATCTTCATTTTTCCATGAAATATTTACAGGCAGTGAAGAGGATTCTTGGGATGGATATAATTCAAAATAGACAGAAATAGGTAATTCAATTTTCTCAAGAAAAATATATTTTAAAAGTTTTGGACACATTTAATAAGTCAAATTCTAAATCTATTGCTACTCCATTAGCTAATCACTTTCAGTTGTCTTCTAGTATGTGTCCTTCAATCCCAAAAGTAGAAAATGAAATGGATGATGTCTTGTATTCATCTTTTATAGGTAGCCTTACATATGTCATGCTTTCTACTCATCTGGATATTGGTCATGCAGTGGGAGTTGTGAGCATCTATTTATGAGTAATCCAAGAGAAACTCATTGGCAAGTGGTTCAATGGATTCTTTGGTACTTGAAAGGTACCCTTGATTATGTTTTATGGTTCAAAGCTGAGAATACAAAACTTTATGGTTATGTTAATTATGATATGGTCAGTGATTTAGATAAGTGATATTCTACCACCAATTATGCATTTACTTTTTTTGAAGAAGTGATTAGTTGGGCTTCTTGTTAGCAACTGATAGTCTCTCTTTCCTCTACTAAGGTTGAATATGTTTCTCTCAGTGAGGGCACCAAGGAGATGATATGGCTATAAATATTGTTTGGAGTGTTGGGGTATATGCAAACCAATTTCCCTTTTTTTGTGTGATAGTAACACTACTATTCATTTGGCTAAGAATTCATCTTTCCATAGTCGCACTAAGCACATAGAGATTTGATATCATTTCATCTTCCATGCTCTTGAGGAAGGCAAGTTACACTTAGTGAAAATTGACAAAATAGTTAATTTGGAAGATGTATTAATGGAGGTTATATCTCAAGAGAAGTTTGAATTCTATAGAGCTTCTCTTGGTGTTGTGATGACATATCCATAAGATCCAAGCTGGGGGATATCTCTGTGCAACATTTTTTGCAGCATCGATTGAAATTAAAGTGGGTGATTGTAATGGCTCTAATTACTAAAGCCCAATCATTGCTTCCTTGTAACTATCTACTCCCTAGATTCCACAAAACAATTTCAATCTCTTGGTTGTTGCATTGGCCAAAATTAGATGATTCGGTTCTTTTGGAACTGTATGAATATATCTTATTGATGCTCACTCTAATGTAATTACTAGATGAATAGAAAGAGAGTGCCTCGACTTGAAATGTGGATGTAGTTCATTCTGAATGAACCACTATTAATTATGGTCTTTTTCTCTATGTATTTTACTCTATGTTATTTTTTCTCTATTTTAATTTTTTCTACATTATTTAACCTCAACAGTCTACTTGGGTGCTAATAGTCTCATGAGTACCATTTCGCCTTATTTCAAAAATATGTTCATGAGTTGGAGAGATTGTATTTGGACAAGAAAAAATTAGAAGGAATAATTCCAAGTGAGATGAGTCAAATGCAGCTTAAAACTTAGTCAAAATCAATTATCTAGAAAAATATCAGATTTTCTTTGTCACTCATAGAAGACAAGACATCTTTTTATTGGTCAGAACAAGTTATCAGGGGAGATCCATGTTAGTTTGTAGGGATGTCAGAAGTTGGAGCTCCTCGACTTATCTTACAACAAACTAGGGGGAAGAATACCTCATGGAGTTATTGATAGCCTTTTAAAAACTGGCAATTCTACCTCAATCTTTCATTGAAATCTCTCAAGGGGTCATTGCCACAAGAGATAGGTAAAATCATAATGGTTGAGGCCATAGATATATCTGAAAATAAACTTGTTAGAGTCATTCCTAATTCTCTAGGAGACTGAACTGTTAACACTATTATGGTTTTTCCTTGATCATAATGGTAAGGGTTCATTGGTGATGTGGTAGTTTTTTTGGTGCTTGGACATTTTTCTTTACATGATATCTGAAGTAGACACATATATTATTGAAACCTTTGATTTGGTAATTTAAAATAGTTCATATTTTATTGCATATGATAGTTTCTTTTTTATCAGAACTTAATGATAAGTGTGATTTACATGTACATGATAGTTGGTCATCACTTCGAAATATTTCTATAATGTTTTATTTGTTGACCCTTGATAGCATTATAGATGACTGGACCAAGCTAGTTTGGTCATTTAAAATCGCATGAGGCATAAGGTGTTAAATGGAATATGTTACATGTCATTGTTGGATCTAATTTGGAACTTTACTTGACTACGGATTTCAAGTTTATTTCATTTTATCATGCAAACTTCAAATAAAGTTATGTTGTGATTTGGGGGCATTATTGGAAAAGGTTATTTAGAAAAGAAGTTAGTTTTTTTATTTACAAAAACTATTTTCTCTTGAGACCACTGAGATGGATCTTATGGGTAAAGTTACAAGGAAGGTTTCATACTATTGTAACATGGTTTTTTACTATGTTATTTTACCTATACTGATCTTCATTTTGGTGACTTTTTTTGGTGGTAATGATGGAGGAATCTTGTAGATGGATGGAGATGTATACATGAAGTACTACTTCAATGGGAGTAATAATTTTATCAAGATATGGAGATACATGGACAATTTTTATACAGACAAAAGTTTTGATGACTTTGGAGGTTATTAACAAAGATACCAAACTAATGCCAAAGGGGGAGATTTATACTCCTAAGAGTTATTTTATTGTCATTAGTTATGAGAAAGTCATAATGACTGTCAAAGTTATTTGGTAATGAAGATAAAACAAGTTGGTAAAGAACACAAGCTATTCGATAAAAAGGAAACAAAGGAAGGGTAAATTTTGGTAAAGGAAAAGGAAATTTACACACAAAGAAGGGAAGAACCAAACATTGAAAAATAATTTATATCAAGCTACTGTGTGTGTGAAAATTATACCTGATCTATAAACACAACACTCAGTAAAACCTTAGAGGTTAGTGATAATCAAAATTGTGCAAAATTGAAAGCTATCTAACCAAGCGATTTACTGCCTTCTAATAGGTGCGAGATTAATGTTCTCAAATTGTAATCGAGATCAGTGACCTAGACGACACCTAAATGAAGGATTTGAATGCAATTCTAGATATGGAATAAATGCAATTAATCTATATTTTTTATATTTTCTATGCAATAAGAATGATAAAAACTGATATGATATGAATGCTATTGAAAACTGATATGCTATGAATCTAACAATGATATGTAATATGAATGCAAAAATAAGATTGATCTCACAAAGATGTCGATTCGCAAGAGCTTTGATTCTTCAATTCCAATTCTCCAGCGTGATTGTGCAAAATATGAGATGATTTGTGAAGAGCTGAGCCTTTAATTTATAGAAATCCAGGGCTTTGGAGGTGCATGGGAAAAAGCTATAAATCACTCAAATAACTCAACTTGATTTTTGAGTTATTTTTAAATAAAAGATAATTAACTCACAAAACCATGCAAAAGCTAAGTTTTAACTCAAAATAGAGTTTAGCTTTAATTGATAATTGATAGTTGTTTGCTTTTATGATTGTGCATATTTTATTTATGAATTAATTTAATAATAAAATGATTTATTTCCAACTTAACTGCTTTTAAAAATAAAACAATTGATTTATGGGTTAATCAATTATTTAATCAAAATTTTATTAAAAACTATATTATTAAATAATGACAACTTGCTTTAATTAATTAAATAAGAATTTAATCAATTATTCATATGATATTAGATTTATTGTCAAAATTAAATAATACAATTAATAATAGATATAATTAAATTTAATTACACAATTAAGTGGCAAATATTAAATCTAATTAATTAAATATGAAAATATTCAATTAATCAAACTTTAGGATAAATGTGATTTATTGCCAAATAATTATAAAATTAAAGATAATTAAGATAATTAGGAATATTACTAGGAATATTCTCCGATGCAAAATTTAAGATAATCAATTAGATTTGATGATGTTTAGATGTGCCTTAGATTAGGACTTTGATGTCGATTTCATATGATTTGATGATATAGGAGGTTAATGAACTTATAGCCCATTTTTGGGGTATTACATTTTGCCCCTCTTTGAATTACTGTGTGAAGCGCAGTGGTTCAAAGATAGTCTGTGTTTGATAAAGATATGAAACTGATTCAAAAGATAAACCGATCTCAAGATAGAAACCGATTGAAAGATATTGAGATAGGAGTTGATTGATATTGAATTGATATGGAGATAATAGGTCTTGAATGACCAAAGATAATGTTCACTGTAGAAGCAAATGAACCTATTATTGCGAAAAAGTGTCAAAATGCCTGATTCTGAACCTTAGGATTGATAAGAAGTGAGTGACCCATTCTAGACTCGATTGTCTTAGCAAAACTAGCAAGTATCACATCCGAATCCTTTAGTTGCCGAAGAACCAAGGAAATAACACTATGATCTGATGGTTGCAAAAACTGATACAGATTACAAGATTAAGAGAATACCAGATTGATATGGATCGATGAATCTGATATGCCCCAAGTGATGATAGATTTTCCCCGAGCGATGAGGACTTTTGATGAATCAGTAACTAGACGTGATTGTTTGTCTTGATCACTGATGAAAGATATTGATAGACTTGATCGATAGAATTTGATTTACAGACTTTGAATGATGTGCAATACCATGCCCCCTTCGGGATTAAAATTGAAATCTGACAAGAAAAGTCAGCGTTGATAGTTTAGAAGCATGTTAATTGATCTGAGAAGTGGTTATTTACATCCGAGAATGCATTCTGCATCGTTGGAAGGTCCCAAAAGACCAAGTTTGACTAGGTTTGACCATGAGTTGACCATGGTTGACCAAGTTGAAATTTCGATAGTTTGATGTAAGATAATTAGTTAAGTTGAATACTAGATTTCTGTGATGATTGAAGGTCGAATATGCAAGTAGTTAATAATATGAATGATCTCAGATTTGAATTTTGATCCCGAAAAAGGATTCTACTTGCTATTTCATTGGAGGAACCTTCATGTGAGATTCAGCTCTTGTTAGACTTGAAGATGCGATTTGAAGAATCATTTAAGCATTGAAGTTCGTTTAATCATTGTGAGATCATGTAAACATGCAAAATGCAATGAGACATGCAAAATGAAATGCAACCTAAGACCTAGGACCTAGTCACTGATCATGTGTCGATTTGTTATCATCATTGAACTTTTAGGTAACCGGATAAATCAATACAATGCCCACTAGCCATGAAACCATAGACATATGAATATTGATTTGTATGTGCAAGAATCAATACAACACCCACTGGTTATACAACCATGGACATATGAATATTGATTTGTTTTCGGAATGTTGGATTAGATATAAGCACCAAGGCACAAACGCCAGGATGACCTGAATATCATGTCCATTTTGATATAGCAATTTGTACAAGCATCAAAACATAAATGTTGTGATGACCTGAGTACACCTTGCATTAAAAACATATCAAACAGCTAAGAGATCATTCTAAATCCAATGTGAATTACCCGTAGTGACCCTTTATCGTTCACATCCTTAGGCAAGATTGCATTCCACAGTAGGAGAAAGAACTTACTCAAAAAGAAAATAGTTAGATCAAACTTCCTTGAATTTTTTGGGTATCAATGGTCGAGGTACGCATGGCCATCCAATTCGAGATAGAGGCTCTTACAGTCGGACACCATTTCAATCCAGAATTTCCAAAGTTGTTAGATTTTCACATACAAGCAGAAGACAAAGAAAAGATTATGCCCCCAGTCATCACTCTCTAAATCCTATAAAAGACATCATCGAAGAGCTCGAAGGGACACAATATGCAAAAATCTCAATGCGAATCAGTAAGCCTACAAGGAGATAAAAGCATGAAAAGCACAGATTGTTTTCAGTTGAGTTTTGATGTTTGATTGTTGTTGATGCAAAATCCTTTCTGGAGACGAGACAGACTGATTGACTCAACTTGAAGCTTCAAAGGACTCTGAGAGGATATGACACGTCTAAGATACATGGGAGACCATAGGATATGACATTGATTGCCCCCAAGTGTGAACATTGATAGGATGCAAACGCTTTAGCTGGTTGGTGTACAGGCCGACTTATTGAAAACTGGAAATGCAGGAACAAACCGGGAGATATGTACAAACTAAAGCAAGACTGAAAGCTGGGAAAGACCAAGATTGTGCTGATAGATGGAGCATTTTGGAACAAGTGGTGCCCGTTTGCCGAGTTTTCACCATCTTGGTAGAGATTCTATTTTTTCTACCGAGGTGCCTGTTTCCAAGTTTTCACCAAGGCACTTTTTTTTTCTTTTTTTTTTTTCATTTTTTTGTATTTTTCATTTTTTCAATTTTTTTGTACTTTTGATATTTTTTGATTTTTTTGTGAATCATCAAGGCGCATATTGCTAGGTTTTCACCAAGATGTTCATTTTTTCAGGACTTTTTCCGATTTTTAAGATTTTTTTCAGGACATTTACCAAGCCCTAAATGCCTTAGGCATAGAATTTCTTTAGATGGAGAACGTTGATTGGTTCTCGGAGCTGTTCTCCTTCAGTTGTTGAGAGTTGATAGGCACCAGAGCCAAAAGTAGCAGTGATTACAAAGGGACCCAGCCAGTTGGGTTCGAACTTCCCCTTGCGTTCTCGATGTGATTGATTTTTAGGATTTTCTCTCAACACTAGATCTCCAACCTGAAATTCTCTATGTCTGACTTTCTTGTTGTAGCCTCTAGACATTCTTTTCTGATATACTCTGAGATGATCATACGCTGCTTGCCTGTGCTCATCTAGTAATTCTAGTTCTTGTAACCTAGACACTCGGTAGTCTTCATCAGTGACAAGTCCATGCATTCTGATTCTGAGTGATGGGATTTCAACCTCAATAGGCAGTACCGCTTCAGACCCATAAACTAAAGCGAAAGGTGTAGACCCTGTAGGTGTTTGATACTAGTTCTATAGGCCCATTCTGATACTTGTTCTGATACTGGTTCTGATACTGATTCTGATACTTGTTCTGATACTGGTTCTGATACTAATTCTGATACTTGTTCTGATACTGGTTCTGATAATTGTTCTGATACTGATTCTGATACTGGTTCTGATGCTTATTCTGATAATTGTTCTGATATTGGTTCTGATACTGATTCTGATACTTGATCTGATAATTGTTCTGATACTTGGTATACTTGATAGCATCTTTTTCCATTTGAAAACTCCCAAGCAAGATCATATCGTGCAGTCTCAATGTCTAGCAAGGTGGAGAACAAGAGGGATTAGCAAGCTGGTGGAAGAGATGGAAGACAAGAGAATGAAGGAGAATGAAGGGAAGAAATCCTCAAGGGGAAACTCCTCAAGAATACTCAAGCTAGGGAAAAATCATCATGTAAAGCGCATTTGGACAAGCAATGAAAGGCTAGCATAGGATAAGCACAAAATCATAATGCAAGAGCAGGAAAGGATGCAATCCAAAGGAGTAGACATGTCAAGAGGCTTCATAGCACCGTGTTTTACTCTTTCTTTCTTAGATCAAGACCAAAGGGGAAAAGGATAGCGACAGGTGAAAATGAATGGAGGAAGATGGATATGAAGGCTAAACATGGAAGGAATGAAAGCAAGATCATCATCGGACAACTCACAAAATAGCCAAATGTTCGTGTATAGATCAACATTGTCAAGATCAAAGAGAGAAGATGAAATGGATGAAATATGTAGAAGAACTATGCATGATGCCTGATTGCCAGGTTTTCATCATGGTACTTATCCAAGGTGCCACAAAGAAGTGGTTTTCACCATAGGATGAATTTATTTCTCTTTACTTTTGCTACCAAGGTGCCTGTTTCCAGGTTTTCACCAAGGCACATTTTCAATTTTATTTTATTTTATTTTTATTTATTTTTAGAAGAAGGCAAGCTTTTTAGATAATGCTCCTTGAAAGGATAAACCATGATATGCCAAGGAATCAAAATGATATGCTCAAAGATGCTGATAGGGAAAGGGAGATGGAAGAGAAAATGGAGGATAAGATTTTATGTGAAGCGAGTGAGATTGGAAGATAGGAGGAATAGGCAAATGAGGAAAAAGGATAGAAGGTAGAAGGTTAATGAATGGAAGGATTGTGAAAGGATAGATGGAAAGGAAGGCAAGATCAACGTAAACACACACCTTGAAGGGTGGCGAGAGGGTGGAGGAAACGTGAATGAAGGAATACGTGAAGGAATATGGTGAATGGATAGCAGAGGTTGAGGTTTGGGCATATGAAATGGAAGAATATTTTTGGAAGGAGATGTAGTGGAAGCCTTTGGAAGCTTGAATGTCAACTTCACTTTTTGCTCAACACCAGACTCTTTCAAGAGAGACTTTGGAATCCATATAGCCTTAGGATTTTTATTTCCTTTTGATGATCTAGAGAGAATATCTTGAATGATGGATTTTGGAACCCATACTTGTCTTGTAGTTTTTTTCTTAGATATTTCTTTTGACTTTATGCTTCCATGTCTATGAGAGGAGACATGGTGATATTCTTTTTTTGATGGATTCTTGTATTGCTTCTTTTTCTTGTATTGAACATTCAAGTTACTTCCAAAAGACTTGGGATTTGTGGAAGAGGGAGGATATGACTGGTTTAGATGGGTGGTTGGATGAAAAGGATTCAAGGGTATGCATCTATGTTGATCTTGGGGAAAGATGGGAGATGGAGGTATGTAAGGACCCAAGATGGATGGAAAATTAGGAGAGTTAGGAGGGGAAAGTGAAGGAACATAAGGACCCAAGATGGAAGGAAGACATGAAGCCTTTTGTAATGGTGGAAGAGGTCCAAGGATGGAAGTGGAAGATGCAAAAGGATAATCAATAAGTTCATCAGCATCTATATGACAACCAAGGATATCAGCATCTTTAGAGTGAGCATTAGAATTTTCAAGAAAATCATGAACATCTTGAATAAGAGCATTTTCTTTGATAGGATCCTTCAAAGCTTGCGAAGACTTAGGAAGAGTAGAAAGTGGAAGTGAACATGGAGTGGTAGAATAAGAAAATGGAAGACTTTGATCTTGACAAGGATCTTTGGATAGCACCAGTGCATAATTTGTCTCTTGATTTTCAATAGGCTTAACATTGGAAGTAACAACACTATTTTTACCAACTTTAATGGAAGTATCATCTTTGGAAAGCGCAAGTGTAGTAAGGTCATTTTGATTGTCAATAAGCTCAACAGTTTGAGTAGTAGCTTGATCTTGCTTAGGAGAAGACTTAAGACATGGTGGAATGCATAAAAAAGGGTGTATAGGATCAAAAGAACCATGAAGCGGATAAGAGACATCGGGAAAAGGAGTGGATGACATGGAGGCTTCTTGATCTTGATCTTTCCTTATGTTCTTTTCTTTATCATTTTTAGAGTCCTCTTGACATGGAGCCACTTCTAAGGACAAGGAAGCATGTTGGGATTGTATGGATGACTTTGGAAGAGATGGTGAAGGACTAGCTGAAGTAGGCATTATAGCATATGAAGGCTTAGGCTCTTTAGGTTTATCATTATTGAAAGTATTTGCAGCCAAGTGAAGGTTAGCTTGAGTTTCTTTAAGAGGTAGCCCTGGAGGATAACTATAGGGAACCACATGAAAAGTATTAGGGCTTGTGTCAGATGAAGGTTCTGTGAAAGATTTGAAAGACTCGGAAGCTTTAGAAAATGTATGGGTATTGGAGGAAGTAGGGGATGGAAGGGAACCATCACCAGACAAAGGTTCAGCATTAACATGATCTTGCTTGAGAGTGTAATCTTTATTTTCAGCCTGAGAGTTCTTAGAGGAGAGATCCTTATAGTATGCATGTTTATAATTAGCGTGGTAAACTTTCTCTTCCTCAAGTGAAACAGATGGATCATCTGGGTATTATGCATAGAAATCATCAAAGTCTCTTTGATAATCAGAATCATATGGATCACTCTCCTGATCTATCCAATGTGATGGCCCATTTGTAGTAAGTAGGAACGAACGACGAGGAGGACTCTTAGGAACAGAGGTGACATAGGTATCATTACATTGTCTGTCATCATAGTCATCATAGTCTCCAAAGCTAGATGTGTCACTCTCCGTGGAAGAGGTATCATATTGCTCAATTTTTTTTCGGGGGCATGGTGACATGTACAAGTCTTTATCAAATAGAAAAGAGTATAAAGATTCCATGGAGAACTTTTTAGATTCCTTCTCTTTCTCAAGTTTGTCAAGCTGGACTTGCATAGCATGTATCTGTTTCATTATAGCGGCAATCAGAATTTCTTCCTCATATGTACTGATTCTTTGAGACATGTGTACTAATTCTCAATAGCTACTGATCTGTTCTTGACACAATGATATTTTTGATAGATTCTGGAACTAGGCTGGAAACATTGGATATCTTGCAATTTGACAATTTTTGACAACTCTCCCAAATTTTTCCAAACAACACTCTGCAGACTCGTACGACACTGGGTAGTCTATGAAACGACAGTTGCTAAACTCGTAAGACTTTTGGGTAGCAATGAAATGATAGTTGACAAAACTCGTACGACAATTGCTAACAGGGCTTTGACTTTCTTGAATTTGCTGGTTTGAAAACTCGTACGACACTGGGTTCTCAATCGTACGACAGATGGGCAATACTAAAATGACACTTGACAAAACTCGTACGACTTTCTGACCTCCTGAGATGACTTTTGACTCCAGAAAGGAATTTTACGTCAATTTTTGCAAAATTTAAGGTCTTCAGTTTTGGATTGTTTGCAAATTGTACTGTCCAAATTTTGAAGGTTATACCAGATTTGATCGTTTTTAATAGCTAAGTAGATAAATAAGCACGCAGAACAGCAAGCAAGTGATTCCAAGCACATCTGAAAACAATGAACAAGGGCAAAAGCAACCTTGCGCATGAACAATCAAGTGACCAAATTGTGCTAATCCCTGAGAGTACTAATTGTGTATGTTCTGAAAAAGTTTTGCAATAACGCACATATACCTGAAAGTGAAAAATTGGCCTCTCTAGGGTTTTTAGTAATGGTTTGACTCTGCAACTTTTATGATTCAAAGGGGTGAACTCCAATCCCGGTGCACCAGGGTTTTGACACAGTCCGAGAACTTAATCTTCAAGAGCTGCTAGGGAGATCTGACAACCCAACAATGAACCATACCCATGGAGATTTCTTCCACAAGGACATTTATATAGCGGTTGTCACTACCATGGCGAAAATGGCTATTACCGCTTGAGGTTCCGTCAATGCAGTTTTCCCTGTGAAGGGATTGTCCGCTACGGTTAACCCTCTCTAAAGATGACTCACAATAGTATACCACAAGGGGACTTGGCTCCAGATTCAAGGTTTTGACACCTCTTCACTTTTAACTCAAACAAAGCAAGCAGATTAATCCGACACGCTAAGACAAAGTTTTGTTCCACCAAGGTCTGTGATATCAACTCCACGTGATCTATCAACCTCTCCGGGGAGAGAATGTATCAATCAATAAGAGAAGACGCACTAACCAATTTTGATTCACCAAAGCTCATGATATCAACTCCACGTGATCTATCAACCTCTCTGGAGAGAGAATGTGTCGATCAATAAGAGAGGATGCACTAACCAAGTTGAATGTGAAACGCACTAAGTATCCTCCCTACCTACAAGGATTCTATCGTCAAGAAGGATTTCGCTGGGAATCCAATCTTTCAAGAATCATGAATAGTGTTCATAGGGCCTAATTACTATGTGAGCACAGATATATTCTCGAAAGTAAATCTACCAAAAGTACCCAAAAAGTAGAAAGAGGAACACTTAACGCTTAAAGCAAATATGAGATGAGTCCACAAGGTGGAACACTTAACACCTCACACAAGCTAAAAATGAGTCCACAACTTAGAAAACAAGGGAGTTCCTAAAAGCACAAAAGGGTTGCCAAGTGGAACATTTAACGCTTCTGTCCTGTTGACCCCTCCCCTTTATGGCGCTAAGATTGCAACCACGGGGTGGAAATGAGGGGCCGGCGGATTAGCGAGTCCAATAACCCAAAATAGCAATCAAGATCAATCACAAGTATTCTAAGACTACTTAATGAATCCTTAAGGGATTACAACCTAGTATCAATTATGCAAGTGTGTAGAAATAGATCAAAAGCATGAAAAGATGCACACAAGATTGACACATAAGAGATTTATTTTAAGTCCCAAATCAAAATATTATTAGATGAAGGAGAATACCTGGGATCCTTGCAACGCGCGTAGTAGATTTTACTTGATTTTTAGCAATTTTTGTTGAGCTTTTCCATGCAAGCAAGTGACGAACTCTCCAACAAGCAAACAAGCAAACAAGATATGCAAAATATATTCAACTTATGAAAACCATAGGGTTAGCTCTAAAAATCAATTATTATCAGTAATAATAACCAGAAATCAACCCAAATGACAACTCATATCATTCATTGAACCATGTAAAAAAATAAGTGCATACCCATCACAAAACTTTATTTTTTTTGCTGCATTTGACCTAGTCAACAAGATCTAATTTTTTTGATATGATTTTGGCCACAAAAATAGAAATTCAGAATAGAGACCCCTACTAAAAAATAGAGAGATTTCCAAAAATGCAAAAATTTTAGAAAAATCTCTTCATTTGTGCCCTAGAGACCCATTTTATCAAAACAGACCAGTTTTTATAAATTGACTATTTGAGCTATGATATCATGTCCAAATTTAAAACACAAAGAATGGACCCCCTATAGAATTTAAAGAGATTTCCGAAAATATAAACATTTTCGAAAAATATGCTGATTTGCGTCAGATATTAATTTTTTCCAGAATTTCAAGAAAAAATTATTAAAAATTCAAAACATCTCAGAAAATTCTAAATTTTTTACTATAGCTTTCATGACATGTCACCAACCTGCAAAAAACATTTCAGATCAAAATTCCAAGCCGTTTTGGAGATAAAATTAAATCTTTGAAACTTTGGGGTTTTAGCTCCCAAAAAAATCAAAACCAGCATGCAAAGGTGGGTTGCCCCACGGTGGGCGCCAGAAATGTGTGTGAAAATTATACCTGATCTATAAACAAAACACTCAGTAAAACATTAGAGGTTAGTGATAATCAAAATCGTGCAAAATTGAAAGCTATCTAACCAAGCGATTTACTGCCTTCTAATAGGTGCGAGATTAATGTTCTCAGATTGTAATCGAGATCAGTGACCTAGATGACACCTAAATGAAGGATTTGAATGCAATTCTAGATATGGAATAAATGCAATTAATCTATATTTTTGATATTTTCTATGCAATAAGAATGATAAAAACTGATATGATATGAATGCTATTGAAAACTGATATGCTATGAATCTAACAATGATATGTAATATGAATGCAAAAATAAGATTGATCTCACAAAGATGTCGATTCGCAAGAGCTTTGATTCTTCAATTCCAATTCTCCAGCGTGATTGTGCAAAATATGAGATGATTTGTGAAGAGCTGAGCCTTTAATTTATAGAAATCCAGGGCTTTGGAGGTGCATGGGAAAAAGCTATAAATCACTCAAATAACTCAACTTGATTTTTGAGTTATTTTTAAATAAAAGATAATTAACTCACAAAAACATGCAAAAGCTAAGTTTTAACTCAAAATAGAGTTTAGCTTTAATTGATAATTGATAGTTGTTTGCTTTTATGATTGTGCATGTTTTATTTATGAATTAATTTAATAATAAAATGATTTATTTCCAACTTAACTGCTTTTAAAAATAAAACAATTGATTTATGGGTTAATCAATTATTTAATCAAAATTTTATTAAAAACTATATTATTAAATAATGACAACTTGCTTTAATTAATTAAATAAGAATTTAATCAATTATTCATATGATATTAGATTTATTGTCAAAATTAAATAATACAATTAATAATAGATATAATTAAATTTAATTACACAATTAAGTGGCAAATATTAAATCTAATTAATTAAATATGAAAATATTCAATTAATCAAACTTTAGGATAAATGTGATTTATTGCCAAATAATTATAAAATTAAAGATAATTAAGATAATTAGGAATATTACTAGGAATATTCTCCGATGCAAAATTTAAGATAATCAATTAGATTTGATGATGTTTAGATGTGCCTTAGATTAGGACTTTGATGTCGATTTCATATGATTTGATGATATAGGAGGTTAATGAACTTATAGCCCATTTTTGGGGTATTACAGCTACAACATCCACCGAATTGAAATTTGATACAGTTACTGATCAACAAAAACATTTATTATCGAGCATGATAGGTTGACACAAGGAGATTCTCTAAATACATTCAACCTAGACACTAAGAAGAAAATGGTTTAAAAATATCGAGGAGATTATCTAATAAAGTGTTGGATTCAAACATGAGGATTATGAGTGATTACAAGGTGAGATCCACCAATAATAATTAAATGTCAAATATACATTAGAGGAGTAACCAATGCTAGCATCGCTTAAGGAGATGATTCTAGAACATTTCCACCACTTCAATAATTGTATATAAATATATTAGAGTGTGAAGATCATAGTATGAGATGAGAGGAGAATCAGAGATTGCATGTGCAAAGAAGAAAATTCATAAAGAAGGTGATAAGAAGAAAAGCTACTGAGTAAAAAAGCAGTAAAGAGAAGAGAGTAATTATGATTCGAGGTTGAGTCTATAGAGCACTCAATTAATATTGTGAGTGAAGCACTGTATGAGGTAATCCATTAATGAGAACATTGTGTTTTATAAGCATATGATTGATGTAAGTCCTATAGACATATTTTTTACTGATTAAGCTTGTAATCAGAGTTGTAAAGTCTCTTAGCCGAGAAGATCTTAACAGGTCTTACATTGTAAATCCTTTAATCGGCTATAGTTCTTAGATTATAATTATAAATTCTTTTATCAAGGTAGACTTAAGGGTCTTAAGACTCTTAATCAGGTTAATAATCTTAACAGGGTAAGCTATCAGAAATAGCTAATAGTGTATCTCTAAGCAACAAGACTTTTTACTCCAATCGTGAATTTTTGTGGGTGGCATCTTCATCATAGTTTTTATCCTCTAACAAAGATTTTTGTGATACCAAAATGAATATGTTATGAGTTATGTTTATTATTAATACTTTATATATTATATGTGATGCATGCAAAAGTTATGAATTCAATAAATGGTTAAAAAGGGTAGTTAAAAGTGTTTTAGAGTACTCATTCACCCCTCCCCTCTCATTTCTCACCTTTCCATACTTAGTCCAACACTTCATACTATTTCCAAGGGTAATTATCCTTTTGAAAGCACTCAAAAGGTTAAAAAGGAAAATAATTTGGATACAGGTTCTCTAAAGTGATATAGGGATCCTTCAGAGGATGCAAATGTTGATTTAGATATGACTGAGATATCCCTACCTAGTCCAGTGATAAGGCTTCACAACAAGTATATGGGTATGACCCTTTTGGGGAAAATTATTAGGAAAGTTAAAAATAATTGAAGATATCATTTTAGAAGAATCATAAGCTAGTCAAGATGTTGTCTCTTATTTATTGGTAGTTTTATTTTGATTTTGGTTTTTGTCTTGTAGGGTTATTTTTCCCTAGTTTTTTGTGGGTTGTTTTTCATTTTTTTTCCTTCTGGCAGTGCATGTAACCTCATTCTTTTCCTTGTCTAGTTTATTAATTGACATATAGGATCCTTTGTTATTGGAGGCACAACAGTTCCAATCTCAGGAACTAGAGTGGGAATGTCTTTGATGCCTCCTCTAACTTGACTTTTAGGTCATCTAGTTCTTCCTCTAAAACCTTGATCTTTATCAAGCTCTTTTCTTTGTCCTTAGCCAAGGCAATTATCTCATCAAAAAAAATTCCATATCTATTAGACAATTGTGTAATTTTAGCCTCATTCAGATGGAAAAAGTGATTGACAACCTTGGAGACTTCAAGGTCTATTGTATTTTGCATTGTCCAAATTATTTTTTCTCCTTCCATCTTCTGTATAGCACAGACTAGGGAGGTTTTTTAATCCTTGGAGCTAAGGACCACATAGAAAGTGTTTAAGACCTAGGTTCATATCCATGGCCTCTGATCATCTCCCCTATTTGGGTCTCATAAGATAATTAAGTCTCTAGTTTCCTTCTAATTTTTCCAATGATGAAGACTATTCAGTAAGATCCCATCCTAGGACAAGCAACATCCTACTAGACTTTACCAGTTGTTTGGCCTCTTCTACAATGATATTCTCATAATTGGTGTCATATTTTGCAAGGGATTGCAAAGCCTCATTGTTAGGGCTAGTTCCACCAGTTACCTAAAGTTGGCTTCCTACTTCCTATTGTTTCCTCCAAATGAGAAATTTTTTGAAGGCATCACTCTTTATGAAATCATCATCACTCAATAGCTCCTCTTGATACAACTCTCTCTCATATTTTCACATCTAGAGGGGAAACTCCACCTCCTTTTGAGTCTCTTTCTTCTTACCTTCTCTAATATTTTTACTCAACTGATGATGATAAGGCCTATCACAAGGAACCAGGACAACAACTCTGTCAATTTTCTTCTCTGACCCCTTATGCCTTGAGGACTCTCCCACCTCTTTTCTTTGTCTTCTTTGTGGAGGCTCACTTGTTACTTCTATTTTAGGAACACTTGGTTCTTGCTCCAAGATAGGTGGTTCAGTCATTTGAGGAGGGATATCCTACTCATAGGATCCCTTATTTTCTTCTTCATACTCAGAGGATGAGTATTATTTTGGTACCTCTAGCTTCTCTTCCAATTGGGCCTCAAGTTAATTATACAAAGTATCATATGCACTTATCATTCTATTGATCCTAGTTATGTAAGGGAAGTCAGGAAAGTATGCTCCAAAGGAAATCCATGCCTTCTTCATTTCTTCTTCTAAGTTCAATAATTCATAGAGCTTCCTAAGTCTCTTCTCAATTTCATTTTCATACAATATATTTATGATGACATCTTCATCATCCAATCCCTCATGCTCATGAATGGTGCTAATACTGGGAATCAATAACCTCTTGGCATTCTTGATGAAGTCCTCAGGCTCAACATACCTATACTCAATTGTGCTCATTTATTTTGAATTCTGTAAGGGTAAAGGTCTCTATTCTATGGGGAGCCAGATGCTCCTTATCCATCCACTATAATTACCAGACAAACTCTGTGAGAGCAACCCTGTGGGGCACAAATTTTGGGAGCACATGTGGGGGTTGAGGACATTCATATACTTAGATCATAGTGAAGGTCTTCCCCAAGTAGAAATCACCCCAATTATGGTCTAGAGGCCACTTGTCAACATATTTACATGGTCTTAGAAGCCTAAGAACCCTGAAATACAGTCTTGTGATATTGACCCCAAGAAAATTGAGAATTGGATGGACAATCCAATTTTGAAATCCACATAACTCAATCTCATTTGATATATAATTCCATACCCTCAACCATAGTTGCATAGGCTTTTTTTGTCCATTTACCATCATTGTGGATCTTAGTATTTTCACATCAAAACTATGTACATTTTAGAATAAGTTCATATGTATTAACAAGAAATAATGCATGAAATGGGGTTGGAAGTTCTCCTTGATGTTCATCAAACCCTCATGCATTCAGTTTATCACATACTGAATATAATCATAGTCAGTATTGACATGGGAGTTCTAGATGTCAAGAATAATCATTAGTAGGTCTACACAGTCATTCTCTCTACATCTCCATCCATCCCCTTTACTCTTCACAACCCATATGCTAAATACCACATGTAAACATGTAGGTCCTTGAACTCATATGTTGTATTCATGCGGTTGGTTAGAGGGGCTATATACTTCCCCATTTTTGGCATGAAATTTGGGATGAGGGTCTTCACCAAATTTACTTATTTCTTATACTTCTACCTCTCCTTTCCCAAGTCAATTTATATGGAAGAGGAAGAGTAAGTGCAAAATGCCTTCATCAAGAATCCCCTATCAAGAGTGACTAGGGCAGACTGATCACTTTTTCAAATTTTCTTTGACACAGGGTCATACTTCTTGTCCAACTCAACTAACAAGTCTACATCCAAGAACACATCTGGGACAATAATATTTCCCATGCCTAACTTCCAAGCATTGCAGACTGAGATTTTTTAAACTTGGTTGCTATAGAAATAATTAAACAAATGGTACCCTAAGAAAGATGGAGTAACCGGGTCTCTACAAGTGGACATATAATCAGAGAAGGATTCATCACTAACCTTTTTGTTTTATGTAGACCCTAGGAGAAGAGTGATGAACTCCTCTGAAAAATTACGCTAAGCCTTTTTGTCTTCCCCTAAATCTTTAATCCCCTCATTGGATGAGACCCTCCTAGACTCTGGTTAACTCATCTTGCTAGCTCTGAATATCTTTTCCTCTGAAAAATGCTCTTCATAATAGCTTCTCACAAATGGTCTTCTCAATCACATCTCACTAAAAAATTTATAAGTATAAGAGAAGGTAGCGTCCTATCTTTATAGCCTTTAGCAATGAATACATAGAACTTGTTTAGATCACAAAAAATCTTTCCCTAGTCACCTCAGCATTCACTCTGCATGTCTTCAATTTCAAATTTTTAGCTAGTCATAGCATGTAATGTTGACAAGTACATTTAATTCTTGAAAAGTAGGCAAAAAGGACATCATTGTATCCTTTTTTCTTTAAAATCATCAAAAAATGTTAAAAAACCCTAGTTGTACTCTAGTTGGTCATTACTTGTTCAATTTTTCAAACTCAACTATGTACTTTAACATGTCAGGCTTTTGCTATTTCTTTTTTCGCTATGTGAATTTAACCATACTTCTTTCTGGAGATCATGCAACAACAAGTCATCTCATGATCTATGAATGCTTAGCTTTACCATGGTTATATCTCGAGATTGAGTGACCATGGCATTTCTCATAGTCTCTAAGTGTTTTACTTAACTCATGATTCATTTCAAGACCCGATGACTAAAGGAAATCTCACAATCTCCATAAATTAGCTCTAACTATATGGTTTTATTATGAGATTTAGAGATAACACATATCTCTCAATTGTTGAATACTTTATTTAACTTGGGCTTTGTCTCGAGATTCAATGACAACCATTGATCCTAGTCTTCATCCATGGTCATCTCTTAATCTCAAAATATTTCATGTCTTGACTGTGACATTGTGATACTTGGAGATAACTTTTTAACCTTCAAGTCTTAACTTTGTCGCTAGATCTCTAAATGTTAAATAACATAGCCACTTCATCATGAGATTTTTGGATAACCCTTTCGCCAAGTCCAAGATGTTAATAACTTAACATCAAATGTTACAAGATCTATAGATAGCCATAACATATTAACTCATTCACTTTACCAATCAATCTCCAAATCTATTAAGACTTCACCACCACTTTATCGCTTGATCTCCAGATCCCTCATGACTTAACTATTTCTTTATGAGTTTTGGAGATAACTATTTTTTATTACAGTAAAAATAGGTTTTGAAGGGGCCTTGAAACTGTTTAACAATGGAGACAAAAGATAAGCATGAGATCCCAAAGAACAACTAGCTATCCTGGAGAACGGAATAGACTACAAAGGGTCAAAACCCAAATATTCAATAAGCATCAACACAAAAAAAAAAAAAAAAACATTGAAAGAAAAACAAAAAGGAAAAGGCCAAGATCAAGACATAGTCTTCAGGAAACCCTTGGATTCCTCTAGCTGGGCCTGCATAATTTTAACATTAGCTTTTAGCCTCTGAATGTCCTGATCATCAATCTTGAGCTTATTTTTAGCATTAGACCTAGTTCTGATGCCAGGGCCCATCTGCTGACTAGGATCAGTCAGGTTAATTTTTTCACTTAGGGGGGCATCTTTGTTTCCTTCCAGCATATTTCTAAGCATGTTTAAATTCTCTAGAGTCGACTTCATTCCTATATTAACTAGGCCAAGCAAATATTTTAACATATCCTCATTGTTGTTTTTCTTCTCATGGATAGGGATCATGGCTATCTCAACTATTTTTTTTAATTTATCATCTAGATCAGAACTGTAATAAAAAACACTGACATTAGCTTTGAGAGAATTCTCCTTCCTGATATTATCAATTGTTACCTCAATAATAGAATTCTTGTTTCCCAGTTTGATACATCTATTCTTCAGCTCAACCAGGTCATTCTGCACCCATTTGTCTAGATTATAACTATAGATGGACTTGTTTTTAGCAATCTCAAGGGGGGCCATAATAATAGTTCTTTTGACCTACAAATCCATCTTTCTAATATTTTCTTGAGGGGAATGGGACCTATTACAATCAAGGGTTCTCTCACTGTCATCCTCCTTGTTCTCTTTCCTGAAGATGGGGAAATCATGGGAGTCTAGATTTTCCTCTTCCATAACCCTAAAGCTATTATTCCTTGAATCATCAGAATTTCTATGAGTTAAATTTTTATTAGCCTCTTTGAATTTGTTTTCATCAGCCTCAACCTCAATCTCAAAAGTATCTTTATCATCGGTATTGTTAATCTCCAGAACATGGTTGGGCTTATCCCCACTATTCTGATTATCCTGGCCATCCTTGAGGCTAACCTTGCATTAGTGATTTTAGGATCCTCTATGTCCTTCTCCTCAAGGTTCTGGTTAGTGGAATTAGGCCTGACATTATGACCCACTTGGGTATTCTTTTCAACCTCGGTCTCATTATCCTGGGGATTCAGCTTCACACCTTCACGCTCTGACTGGACAGTGCTAGCAGAGGGCTCAAAATCATTTTTATCAGAGATAGAGGCACTGACATCACTAGGGTCCTTGACATGCTTTAGTCCATCCAAAGGTTTAGAAGAGGTTAGCTTAGAGAGGGAGAGAGCTTTCTTAGGTTTTTGTTTCCTGGGTGGAGAGCCAGTATTCTTCCTTTTCTTGGCCTAGGTAGGGATAGGTTCAGGAATGTGGTCTCTTGCATAATAAATAATAAGGAGGATGAGCCCAACATGGAGAATAGGGAAATTCTTCACTCTATAATTAGTAATGCTCTGGTTGAGTGAACAGAGAAGAAAGTAGGGAAAAAAGATTCTAATGTCATGTCTAAAGTTATTAACTAGGGCAAAATGATAGTTATAGACCCTAGAAAATCTCCCCTCAAGTGCAAAATATTCCATGATGACCTTAATAATAGAACCCCAAACTCTATCAATATTATCCATATCAACATAGTCTTTCTTACCTTTAACCAAAAGAGCCCTCTCCTCATTGGTGATAGGAAATTTCTTGTAAGCTCTGGTTCCAACCTTGATATCTTTCGAATACTTCAGACCATCCAAAGGGAGACCGGTTATGTTCGAGAGGAGCTCGAGGCTGAGTCTAAAAGACTTTCTAGCCAGGTTCACCATGCCCTTATCCCAACCATTTGCAAAGGCTTTGGTGACATCATTATCAAAACCATGGAGTCTCTAGAGAAACTGATGAACATGGCCTTTTCTAAAAATGCTCCAGACTTCCTTATCCTGCTTCCACTTGCATTCCACCGGCTCTTCTCTCCTAAGATCACCACCCATGGATGAATAATCACCCGGCTCTTTTTTCATATGCTTCTTATGCTTAGATGGAGGAATGCTATCGATTTGGTGATTCTTTAGCATAAAAAGGTTGTTTAACTAGTTCACAGTCCTATTCACATGCATGAACTGGTAGTAATTACTAATGATGATGACAACACACATAATATTTTGAGCTTTCATAATGGGGGGATAATTCTGCATCTTGGAGATGTACTTAGCATTATTTCAAATGACATTTGAGATCACCCTAATCTGAGAAGAATTAAATAATATCATTAATAATCCTATTAATGACTCCTTCCTTGTGCCTGATTTTATCATAAGTAATGGATGAGGTGATAGCATCATTACAAATTATGTTACCAATCCATTTTTGAATCACCTTGGTTTTGGCTCCAATATTGGCAAGGCAATCAGCAACCTGATTGGTCTCCCAGTAATTGTGAGATATATGGAACACCTCAAAGGAATGAACTATGGTTTTGATTTTATAAATAATGTGATCAATAGTCTAGGAGGGGGTATTGATATCTTTAATATTATTTATAATATTTAAAGAGTCACTTTCAAGCCAAACTCTCTTGAACCTTGATTCTTCCACCAGCATGATAATATTGAGGGTAGCCAAGGCCTTTGCCCTATGATTAGTCTGAATTCCCAAGGGGATAGAAATGGCACCCAAACAGTTACCATTAGAATCTTTAATAATTCCACCACCCCCAAAAACACCTAGGTTTCCTTTGGAGGCCCCATCAAAATTAGCTTTAACCCAACTAATAGGAGGAGCAATCCAAACAGAGGAATCTCTAGGAGAGAAAGAATGAGAGTTGTGGTGAGGAAAATTCCAAGTAGACCAATCCACATCAGGGAGGAAATTCTTGAGTTTTCTCTTGCTATTGATGATAGCATTTCTGAAATTTTCCTTAATAGCTCTAGATAAGATGTTGAAGATGATTTCAGTATTGGCATGTTTCTCTCTGAAAATTCTATTATTTCTTTCCTTCCAGATACACTAGTAGAGATGAGGTGGGATGAGATTCCAGAAGCTTCTTGTGAGATCATTGTCAAAAGGGCATCTCCACTGAGTGATGAAGTCCTACCAAGAGTTAGGAAAGAACCAACAAAAATTCCAATTTTGAAAAAACAAGGGACTCTCTGAGTAAAACTACAATGAAGCATAAGGTGGTCACAAGATTTAGCTTGATCCTTGCAAAGAAAGCATCTATTAACATGACAAAAACCTCTTTTAACTAGATTATCAATGGTGAGGGGCTTATTCTAGATAAGAATCCAATAGAAGAAGTTAATCTTACGAGTGAGAAATTTATACCAGATAGTAGCACACTAAGGCTTAACTTCCTTGGAGATGAAAAAAGAACAAGCAGAGGGCACCAAGAATTCACCATTAGAAGAAGGGTTCCACACAATTTTTTTAGGATGATTAACTTCTCTAAACTAGGACTGTAGCTCAATCATAAGAAGAGATAGACTTATATCAAAGCTAGAAAGATCCTTCCAAGAGTTATTAAGCCAGTAATCAAAGACTTTGTATCCAATAGTATTTTTAGCTTGAAAAATAATATCCTTCCATTCTTGTCTTTCAGATAGGGGCCAGTCATGGATCCAAGGATCATCCCAAAAGTCAATATTGGTCCCATCACCTAGTTTCCACCTTATCCCTTCTCTCAAAACTTCAATAGAGGAGCATAGACTATTCCAAATGTAAGAACCATTCGCCCTAGCATCATTGTTTAAGAGGTCCTTTAGACTATTCGAGTTAACAAGATATTTTCTTTTAACTATGCCATTCCATTGCTTAGTATCCCCAAAGACTCTCCAAACCTGCTTAGCCAAGAGGGCCTTATTGACAAGCTTGATAGCTCATAGCCCCAAGCCCCCTTTTCTCTTGGGCTTACAAACTTTTTCCCATGCAATCAGACTAAGTCTTTTTTTATCTTCAACACCATTTCATAAGAATCTTTTTTGGATAGTTTCAATCACCATTGCAAACTTGTGAGGAATCTTGAAGAGACTCAGAACATAAATAGGAAGGTTTTACAGAGTTGACTTCAAGAGATAAAGATTGCTAGAGCTACTGAGGAGGGTGCATTTCAGCCATCCAACTTCATGTTGTATCTATCAACAATTTGATTCCAGAAACTGTCAGGGGGTTTAGAGCAAAGGGGAAGACCTAGATAGGAAGAGGGAAGGGAACCAATGTTGCAACCAAGAATTTTGGAAATCTTAGCCTATCTCTCAAGGGGGGTATTGATAAAATATATGAAGCTCTTATTCTAATTAATTAGTTGACTCGTAGCCGAGATATAAATTGATAGGGCTTTCTTAAGATTCCTGGCTTCTTTAACAGTTACTTCACCCATAAAGAGGGTATCATCAACAAATTGTTCATGGGAATAGGAGGACCTGAACAAGGAAGGTTGGAGACTAGAGATGGTTCCATCATTGAAAATTTTAGAGATGTATCTTCCTAGCCCTTCAGCCAAAATAGAAAACAAAATAGGAGATATAAGATCCTTTTGCCTAAGACCCCTTGAAGGTTTGAAAAAATTGGAGGAACCACCATTCACAATAATAGAGGAAGAAACATTGGAGACCAACTGGTCAACAATTTTAGTGAACCCCGCATTGAATCCAAAGAAACTTAAGACTTTTTGGAGAAACTGCTAGTCAACCCTATCATAGGCTTTAGATAAGTCCAATTTCATGAGAAAGCCTTGTTTCTTGGTAGCTTCAAGGGAGTGGATATTATCATGAGCTACCACAATAGATTCAAGGATTTTTCTCCCTGGAAAAAATCCATTCTGCAGAGGAGAGATAATGGAAGGTAGCAAAGAGAGCAATCTAGAAGTCATAACTTTGGCTATGATCTTGTAAATCCCATTATAGAGACTAATGGGTCTGAAAGAATCCACCGTATTGGCACCATGTTTTTTAGGGATAAGGACCAAGAAAGTGGCATTGAGTTCTCTAAGAAGAGCTTTCATACCAAAACTTTCTTTGACAACATGCAGAACATCTTGAGTAGTGATCTCCTAGAACTGCTAAAAGAGGAAAAGGGGGAAACCATCAGGACCTGGAGATTTATCACCTTCAAAGGAGAAAATAGAATCTCTAATTTCCTTATCATTCGGAGTAGCTTTGAGTCTAGAATTGATATCTTTGTCTATGATTAAGGGAATAGTAGAGAGAATTTCATGTTGACTCTGAGAGTTAAGGTTATCTTCTTTGGAAAGGAGAAGAGAGAAGGTCTGAACCATTTCCTTTCTTATATCTTCTTCCTTAACCAGAGTCTTATTATTCACAATAAGGGATGAAATTCTATTAATAGCTTTATGTTTCATAGCTATCATATGGAAGACTCTGGTATTTCTGTCACCATCTTTAAGCCATAGGGCTCTTGATCTTTGCCTCCAAAGAGACTCCTCTTTAGAAATGATATTATGGTACTCAACCACTAGCACATTCTTAGTTCTTCTATGCTCCTCAGAGAAACCCTCTTTTTTAATAGCATCTTAAATAACCTTGATCTCTTCCTTCTTATTACTTTTTGCCTTGAAGATGTCTCCAAAAACATCCTTGTTCCAGATTTTAACATTTCTCTTGACATTACTCAACTTTTTAGCTATTCTATACATGGCACTACCTTCTTGATTGAAGTTCCACCAATTAGAGATATAGTCCTTTAGATTAGGGTGGGCTAGCCACATCTTCTCAAAGAGAAATAGGATGTTCTTTTTGCCATTAAAAATCTTAGCATTGAAAATAATCAGGAAATGATCAGATCCAATCCTAATAGAAGAAGATAAAGAGAAGGAAAAGTTAGACATCCAATCAAGAATGAGGAGGGTTCTGTCAAGTTTCACCTAAATGAGGTCATCACCTATTCTTCTATTCGACCAAGTGTAGGAAATCCCTTCTAGCTCCATATCAATGAAAGATTGATCATTAATATACTCCATGAGATCCGTTCTACTATCAACTTGGACAAAAATAACTGTTGGACTAGATCACTGGACAAAAATAACTAAAGAAATAATGCTTTTAATCAATCCTTTCCCAACCAAACTCTGAAAGAAAAGACCAAGACACTCAACCAAGATACAAAAAATGATAGGAGATAATAGATCACCTTAAAGAGTCCCTCTAGAAGGTTTGAAAAATTAGGAAGAAGACCCATTAATTGTTAGGAATAACAATCCACAATACAACTAAGAGGGGGGTGAATCAGTTGTATAAAAAAATATTAAACTTTAATCTTTAAGCTCATCAATATCAGAAACAATGAATGCCAACACAATAACACAATATTTTGATTTTAGAGAAACCCTGTTAAAGGTAAAAACCCCAGTGGGAATTAACACCCAAAAATGATGTACTGAAAGTATAGTAATCCTTGTTAGAAGATATAGCCCTGTTAGGAGCTTATTGAAACATTACATTACATAGTCCTTGTAAGACGATAGACCCTATTAGGAGTCAAGGAACAAAAGAGGGCTCACTACCCAAGGCTCACTGCCCAAAGAAGGTTAAATCCACCTTCAGAACTTACTAGTTTGCAACAAGTTTATATGAAGAAATACACATTCTTTTGAACTATTTTCTAGCAACTGTCTTTGCTTGATCAGTTCCAATGAAGTCCATCAGTAATCCTCTGCTCTGCATACAATGGACACAACCTCACAGTTTTCACAACCTCCTTATATCACATATATTTTATCCATATCTTTTCCAATGAAATGACCTTTCATTTATACCTTATTACAATTTACCAAGGTCAAGTCAACCCATGAGGCTTTCCTAATTACAAAAATTTACATAAACCCTAGGTAAGATACATATGGTATCTAGAACAAGTCTACAATGATTTCATTACAATTATTAAGGACCAACATCCTTAATTTATGCTTTCCAAACAAAACACACACTTCATTCTCTAAGTCGGCTTCAGAATAAACCATCACCATAACACACGCCATAGATAACATCACCAGTCTTTACAAAAATAGTTATAACTTTCTTAATATGAAATGTCTAATGATGTGATCTCAGATATAAGATCACAACATCCTCCTGAACTCTCATCTAACTTTGCAACATCTGAAACATCTGTACACTAACCGTACACTGTGATTACCAGTTTGGTTCCTTCATAGAAGCATATGTTGACATTACTGACAAAACACAAATGACAACAGTATGAGTTCCCATTCAATAATGTAGTCATTAAACATATTAAATGTCTCAATCACCACCCATGCATTAGTAATATCCAACATTAACAATCACAACCGCAGTAGTAGTACTAATGATTTGGTTGACCAAATGGATGAATTTATCATAGAAAAAAAAAGCCTTGAGAACTTTGAATAACAAAGACCAATCCACCCTATCATAGGCCTTATAAAGATCTAATTTCAAAATAAAACCAGGATTCTAAGAAGCAAGAGAAGAATGAATCCCTTCATGAACTTTGATGATAGAATCCAAAATCTGCTGACCCAGGACAAAACCACTATGTTGAGGAGGGATGATATTAGAAAAAAGAGTGAAAAATCTCAGCGTTAGTCCCTTGGAGAAGATATTATAGATTGAATTACAAATATTGATCGGTCTAAAGGCATCCACAGCATATGCACCAAGTTTTTTAGGAATGAGAACAATGAACATAGCATTCAATTCCTTTAGAAGGGATCTAGAACCAAATAAATACTTGACCAAGTTACCAATATCCAAACCAACAACACCCTAAAACTTCTGGAAGAAAAAAAGAGGAAAACCATATGGACCCATAGATTTCTCACCTTCAAAAGAAAAAACTCTGGTGTTACCGTTTGACAAGATGAACCTTTTTTTTTTTTTTTCTGAACTTTGGGTTTCTAGTCCCTGTAAAACCAATTTTCCCCTAATCAAAAACATAGTTCCAAATAGTCATTCAAATTTTCATATTAATTGTTGAAGATGGTCTACATGCTAATGAAGTGAGAGTGAAAGAAAGTGAGAGATGCATATATCCAAGGAGTATTTCTTTTGCAAAGGGGTAGTGGTAGCATTGCCTCTAATGATGGCTCAGGTGGTGGTTACAAATGTTGCAATTGGTTATCTCTATTGTAGAAGATATTAATTATTAGGCCCACCATTGAACACTAGCATTTCCATCATATGGCTCATTTGTTCAAGGTGTGTAAATGTACTTTTTGTACAACTTTTTTCAAAGATACAAAGTACTTTGTTGTGCATCTCCTATAAGTTTGAGCCTTATTCATTTTTATTTATCTATGTCCCTGCAATTATTGTTTTCCAATTCCTATATTCTTGAATCATATGTTTAATAGTTATTATGATGAACCAACTCATCAATTAACTTTCTTAATTGGGTCTTCTAGAAAACTATTTTCATTGTTTTATTACCACTTACTATGACTTCGGTGCTTTAGTGAACTTGTCTCAGATTGTCCCTTCTAATTTTATTTAGAATACTCTAGTTCCTATCAATTTGGGCAATGTCTATGTATACTTAAGATGCATCTTTATCATAATAGTCAGAATTTATCATTTAGTTAATAAATAAGTCGAAGGTGCATTTTAGCTATAGTATCTAGACATTTTGTGTTTCACAATGTCAAAATCCATGTAACAAGTAGAATATGATCTATGAAGCCAAAATATTTTCTATTTATTTATTTTTAATAAAATATAATAGTACAATATAGAAAAAAAGATGATAGAGAGACATGCCTATAAAGTCTAAAAAACCAAGCCCATACAAATGATAATAAACCTTCAAATAATTAATACTTTACATTTTTATTAATTTTGTTAACTTTTGCACATATAAAAATTTCAACTAGTTCAAAATGTCTAACATGTAGGATTTTTCTACTAATCTATTTTCTTTTCACTCCTCATGAAAGGTATGTTAGTAAGACCTTAAAAGTATACATTAATTTAGTAACACAAAAAAATATTCAAATAACTCTTATCCTAATTTATAAATTTATTCTTCCATTATTTTTTCTCATCTAGCTAACTATTCTCATAAATTGTATGCCCTCAAAACTATTTGCATCTATTTTACATGTGTTAATAATAAGAATCCCACATTCATTCAACTATAATCTGGAAGAACATCAAAATCTTCAAGCAAGTGGTATAAATGAGTTCTTGTTAAATCAATAACTTCATATTTAAATCCAATGGTCTTGGACTATTCAACTTGTTTATCCTTTCTCTTTCAATTGTCTCTTCACTACTTTTTCACTACTTTTTTAGAGACTTTCCAGTTTAACTGTATAATACAATATCCATCTATATATGCTACTATAAGCAAGCCCATGAAAGTGAGTTAATAATATAAAGATTGTCCTCTTTTTCTATACATGTAGCTATTGATGATGAACCATGTAACTTCATGTATTGTATGTTCTCTATGAATTTGTTATCTTAAAATTTAAATTTGGTTATTTGTTTATCTTCTCTTGATTCTCAACATTTTCATGGTACCATTTCTCTTAGATATTTATAATGTAATATAAAGTTTTATCTAAATTTAATTTTTCATGGCTTGTACTTATCATTAACTTAGAATTATTCCATAAAATTACACTTGAACTGAATACATTCTTCCCATAATTGCCTTTGGAAAATAAATTACATTAAATGTTCTATATATTTCAAATACTAGAAATTCTTTGATAGAATTTTTAGTGTATTAATGACTAGAAAATGCTTAGAAGAAATGCTAAGGTAAATGCATCCTTATTTATGTTTTAGATCTTCATTCTTTTCCTCTCACAACAATCAGGGAGAAAGGTTATATAAATTTAAACACTTTAAGTCCTCTAAGATCATTGTAGTTACTTGCTTTGGATGGACATTGTAATTGGAATTTTAAATTCAAGGTTTGATTATTGTAGTTTATTGCTTTGGATGGACATTGTAATTGTAATTTGAAATTCAAGGTTTTATGACAGTTGAGATATCTATGAACAACATTACATTTATAATTACACTATGTGTCCTCTTGGTTGCAACAATTCCAAATGACTAGCACAATGAATATGAATCCTTTTTATCTACTTATTTTTATGTGGTGAAGACTGGGATCTTTGTAGGAGGATAATTTTTGTGAGTAGTCAATGTAATACTTGACATTATCTACTATATAATTTATTTTTCTATTAAAAACTCAGCTTCCTAGATGCATGAGAATCAAGATGTTTATATGACATAATGACAACATCAAATGCCCAGCCTATTTTTGTGCCTAAAAATGCATACGCCCAATATTATGATAATCCCCAATACATGATGGATGGCTTATAGAAAATCCCCAAACCAGCAGATCCTAGACAAAGTTCAACTTGGAGGTGATGTCACTGAAATATCTTGTGTCTCTGTTATCATAGTCTTGCATTTCTGAACATATTATTATTGAATTGGGTGTATGTTTGGAGTCTTCTTTACATATATCAAGAAAACCCATGTTATTCTTATGGTAAAGGGTATAAATACGAAAGATCATTGTAGCTAAATTTCATCCAACCAAGTAATTAGAATGCAACTTTTTTGTCGTAGTTTGTTATTATTTTTTTAATCTTATTTGTACTTGCATTATTCTTGCAATCATTTTATAATTTTTATTTTTAATAGTTTTGTTATAGTTTTGTGTAAATATATTTTATGATTATTTCATTGAGCAAAACAATTTAACTTGTATTACATCATTTCATCACTAATTTATCCTCCTAATATCTCAATAGTGGTTGTGGATTAAAAGTACTTATGCACTTTCCCTTTATGCTTACCTAAGTTATTTTTCACACAAGATTTTCTTTCTCAATATAGAATACCATGAAATTTCTAGAATTGGATGCAAAATTTGGATGATAAAAATAGAAACAAAACATAAAATTACTTTGATATCCTACATTTCTCTTTATTTTTTCTTTGAATATTCCACTTGAGAGTAGTTAGTTTTATTATTTTACAGGTTGATGACATAATCTATGCCATCGACCTATGTTCAATCTAGCAAGAGTTACACTGAATAATATTTTTTAGAAACTTAACTATCCACTTCTTTTTCTTTGGGGAGATTTGGATCCTCGAGTGGGTCCAAGTAAAGACAAAAAATCTCAAGGAAATATAATGCAACTCTTCAATCACCTAGATGTAAATTTGTTCTTTTCTAAAAAGAAATGGAGGGGGGTAAACTATCATGGATGGTAGTTGTGTAGTCTATGTAGACTTATGGTCAACTATTTTCCTTCTCTCTCTTTGGTTTTTTATTTTATTTTAATTTTAAAAGAATATAGTTAGGGCTAATTGTATTGTGTGCTAGATGATCTGATTGATGGTAACCATCAGACTCTTTCTCTTCAATGGATTTCCTGACCTAGTGAATTTTTGAATAAATAACTCCTCTTTTCCTTCTTTATTTTCCTTTAGAATTATCATCAAAATCACTAATATATTTTGAAATAATTAAAATCTGTGGATCTATTTTATTGGTGTTTTCAAATGAAAATTTTATTTTGTAGCTCCTAGTACTTTTCTTAGTCTATTTAGATTTGGTTTTCTTTTTAGATAACTTTTAATGGGGTTTTTTTTTATGGTTTATAGTGAATAATGAATGTTGTAGATGATATAATTTTAGTTCCTTTTTTCATGGCTATGAACTATTTATTAGTGGTATGAAACTCTATTTGTATTCAGCCATAACGATGTTTTATTTATAATCTTAAGGGGCTATTGTACAATAGTGCTGTGAAATAATTTTTTATTTTATTATCTGTTGATTTATGTGTGTTACAATGTTGTGTTTATTTTTCTTTTCAAATCTATATGATTATTTTGTTGCACATATATGAGTGGCTATAGGTGAAGAAGCCACATGAACAAATAATTTAGAATCTAAATTTTTTGGTACAACACTTGTGTTGAAGTGGAGAAATGTTTTCTATTTTTTAGATTCCAATAAGAGGAGCCACATTGATAAGGTGAGAATAGTCATATAAAGCAATCTAAACTAATTTATTTCACCATTGCAAGAAAAAACAAATATATGTTGCTATCATTTGTTGGAAACATATCTTTTCGATGTCTTTAAAAAAAAATATTGTACTATATTCCAGATAAAAATATGACAAAGGAAGAATATATCATTTGCATAACATTATTTATTTACTAGAATATAAGAAAACAAACCTTTAACTTTGAAAAAGTTTCCATACACATTTTGTAGCATAACACCAGAGTTATGCTTACTAAATCCACTTTGTTTTATAAGGAGGAGGTCACTAAGTATGTAAAATGATTCCTTGTAGAATTTCTAACCAAAATTATGTTTTTTAACGAACCTACATAGTTGGACATTCTTGGAATACTTTAATCCCTATATTTTAACATATTCTTGAAATATTTCTTTTGGTTCTTCTTCATTTGAGGTCAATACACATTAATGTTAAAACAAAGACAAAAAGAATATGAAATGAAAATTAAGAGGCGCATATCTATATTGGATTCATTAAGCTAATCATTCTGATTTCATGTCAATCCTAGAATGATCCCTAATAGTTTTGGGCATGTTTCCTATCCTCCTTTTTCTAATAATGAGAATGATGGTTGTCATTTTCCATTCCTTTTTCAACTTCAAAAATATCATTTATATTTTAAAAAATTAGTTATTTGTTTTTGAATAAAGCAGCAACAAGAGGGTGCTGACCTATGGTACAGATACCGAACAATCCCAAAGGGCTGACACTTGACACCATTAATAGATTAACTGCAACAAGTGATAAAAGACAAGATAAACCAACACCCTGGATCTACCTCTATCAAAAACAAAGGTCTGGATGTGACTAAACAGCCAACCATAGTCAATACTGTCAAAGATCATCTTGGGACAAGCCCCCACAAAAGCTGCAAACTTTAACCAAAAAAAAAATAAAGGACTAGAGTGAACCCTTTAAAATTGTCAGCAATCAACCGATCACCAGAAGAAAAGAAACTGAAAGAGAGAGACACTTTCATCACCATAAAACTGAAGAAAAAAACTCAGGCAACAAATAGCCTATCCATCTTTCTTTTTCAAGAACAAAGGTCAAGGAACGAGTAATCCTCTAGCCCAGGCCAACACTGTCAAAGATCTTCTAACCCACTGTAAACTCCTTGTCTGCCTCAATAGAAAAAGGGTCCACCTCTATAGGTGCAGAGGGGAGAAAGATCAAAATAACAAGGCTAAAGCTATTACATCTCCTTCCATTAGCACAACCACAAGAGGTAGCCCAGATATTCTCCACCTCAATAGGAGTCTCCTCCACCTCCAAATTCATGAATGAAATCTCCACCTCAATAGGAGACTGCTCCACCTCCATAGTTGTGAAAGAAGAAGTAGACAGTAAGACCCAAGCTCTCCTCCTGGGTAACCACACTCTTCTCAAAACCATAGGTTTCTAAAAATCCCTCAAGCTAGTAAGATGGCGAAAGCCCTCAAGCTAAAACCAAGAGTCCACATTGCTATAGACCCCAACTAGAGCAAGAATGTACAGAATAGTTCCATCCCTCACCAAACTCCCAAACCTGAGATGTATCTTGGTTAAAAAAAGTTGACCAAAAGGAGTGACATATCCATAAGGTTTGTAAGCATCTTGTTCACAAAACTTAGTAGAACTAGCTCTCCAAAAAATTGAAGAGTTGACACTTCTTTTTCTGTCAGGCAGGTCATAGCCTGCAGTAAGTCCAAACTCCATAAAGGACATCCAAAAACAAAATAAGCATTGGAAAACACATGGCTTCCACCAATCCTTCACAAGAAGAGCACCCACACCCACCATCTGCACAAACAAAGGAAAGCTCCAACTACCTTCCTTCAACAGTAGAGAGAACATAGAAGAGGTCCCCTGAAGACAGTTAGCAACTTTCCATAGAACCAACCCATAGTGCAAACATATTTTACTACACTTACAATGGGGGGAACAAAGAACCATTTGCCCCCAAAAGAACATAGGCTATAGTAGGAAGAACAACAGCCATAAGCTGAGCATCCACCAGAGAGCCACACAGGGCTCTATAACCATTCTGGATCAGCAAGGTCAACCCCAAAGACAATAAACTCCTGTCACTGTAAAGAATCCCCCTCTGAGTCCAAAAAACCCCTCTTCCAAAATAAGCATGCAACTAGGAAGTAGAAGGAACCAAAAGACGGGATAATGCCAATCATAGGAGAGCAGCCATTATGGAAAAAATGAAGACCCCCCCAAAAATAGAACACCATAAAGTCCTAAAACCCCCAAAAATAAAGGGATCCACAGTCGTGAAACCAAAGGAAATCATAGAAGGATGGCACATGCCATTGGAAAAATCTGCAAGCACCACCATCGAACCATGATCCATTCTATCCATCGCATTCTCACATAAAATGTTACCATCTTCCTCCTCTTCCCCTACCACTGAAACCCTCGCTCAACTCCCACTCGCTCTCATTTCAAATCTATTCGTTTGTAATTGAATAATGTTGAAGATGGTTAAGAACAAAATCATTTATTTGTTGATTAGGTCTCTCAAGAATGATTAGAAAAATATTAAAAATATATTTAAAAGGTAGTGCTATGTGACAGTAAATTATTTTCATTTAAAAAATGGGAGACCACACACCTATATTGTGTTTGGAAAACAAAGAAAAAAAGGATATCTATTCATGAAACAAATCTCAAACCAAAATGTTTAGAAAACACTTATAGAAAGGTGTATGTTTATATCACCCCACCTATGCTTCGTATATCAACCCACCTCTACAGTGTTTTCTTTTTTGGATTGGTCAGCATAATATCTTGTAGAAATGCTAATTTGGAACGCCATAATTCTTGAATAAGGTTTAAAATAGAAAGTGCATAATATTTTCTTGAGATGTCTTTGAGTTGCTAGCTATGTGCATATCTCTTTTGGTAGTCATGAGCTACATATGTTATTTCTAATAATTCATTAATAATTAAAGGTAAATGTAATGGTTTTTAAAATCATAGATATAGATATAGATATAGATATATCTATATCTATATCTCAGTATTTACTAGACATATCTGTGTGTGTGTGTGTGTGTGTGTGTGTGTGTGTGTGTGTGTGTGTGTGTGTGTGTGTGTGTGTGTGTGTGTGTGTGTGTGTGTGTGTGTAGAGATCATCATCATAATTAATAATTACATCTATAATATATGATCCTCTATCTTGGTAAAACATTTTGTGATTCTATTGTAACCGTTTGCATAGATAAACATACCAAAACTGATTACTATGTCATTTCCTGGATTGCTCAGTAAACACTATCAATACTATTTGGTAATTATATTGGTGCTCGGTGTCTAGTCTACTCAGTGTTTACTAACACTTAGTGCTTGGTATACTCTGATGCTCCGTAATACTACTCTGGTGTCTGGTTAAACCTATTTCCATTTACCTCTCGATACTGCCTTATGAATACTTAGTATGAAGGCTTGTTTGTCTAACTGACTAGCATAGTGTAGCATGTAGTTCTTCCTTTTACCGACTAATCTACTTTGATACTAATGAAAAAACATTATTCTCCATAGAGATAATACTCACAAAATTTAATCTTCCTATCATCCCCAATCTTCTATCTACCTTCTGCACCAGCCACCCCTCTAGCTTCATCACATTATTCCAAATCACATAGCCACCAATGTTGAGATCCTCTTGGGTTATCTGATCAAAGAGTGGTATTTTTGACATATTGATGTTTCCAAATAATGTTTCATTATTTCTCATCTCTATACATCCTCCAAAGTTGTTTACACAAAAGGGAAATATATATTTGTTTAATAATTCTGATGCCTAGACCTCTAAGATTCTTAGGTTTATAGACTTTATCCCATGGAAGCAAAGAGATACATTTCCTATCTTCACTACAAAACCAAAGAAAGTATTTTTGAATGCTTTCCATCTTCTCAATAAACTTACTTTTAACAATATTAGTGAAAAGTAAGGGGGGATATGATTGCCTTGCCTCAAACCCCTAGAGTTGTTTAAGAAAGGAGAAGAGGACATGTTGATAAGAACAACAATTGAGATAGTTGATATGAAGGTGACCCCACAATAGTGGGTTAAACCTTTTTAGACATGCTGATTTTTGTTGAAATGACACATTTTTAATAAAATATGATTATTTAAGCCTTGAGAGGTTCAATTTGAAGGAATTAATTATAAATGGTTACCTCAAAGCCTCTTAGATAAAAAAATTATTGATATAACATATATACTGGGTAAGATTTTGGAGTTGGAGGACAATTCCGCGGAAGTCTTTTAGAAATGAGAGATGTCACTCGAAACGGGCACCCATTTTAGGTTCGGGCACCCGATCCTAAATTCAAAAAATGGGTGCCCATTTTTGAATTCAAAATGGGTGCTCATTTCTAAATTTTTTTATTTTTTTATTTTTAGATTTAAAAATGCATTTTAAGACTTTGAATTTTTTTAAAAAAAAATAAGCGCCCATTTCTTAAGACATGAGCAGGAAGCACACATCCACCTCAAATTACATTTCAGATTTGGTTTGGTTTAGGTTTGGTAGAACAAAGCCTGTGCTTGACCCTACAAAAAAATGGCTGCTTGACCCTACAAAAAAATGGCTAAGGCATTACAGAGTAAAATTTCTGCCTTGCCATAATTTTTAGGACAACTTCCCAAATAAATTTTTCTATAAAATGAAAACCCATTTTAGCTCTTATTGTGCAGATTATAAAAATATAAATTTTATAGTGATATGATGAATTTTAATATTTATACAATATTTATTAAGCCAACGTGGTACCTAAACTTGAAAAACCAAGGTTAACTAAAACTTTAATAACTTTTTTAATTTTTTGTTTTTTGAAAAATGAGTTATATGTAAGCAAACTACATATAATTATTTTTATTTTTTAAAAAAAAATTGAAAAAAAGTGAAGTTATCATCAAATTATGGTGTCCGTACACCAGAGGTTTCAAAAATGTACTTTATAGTCAATTAAAAATTAATAAAAAAAAATATTCGGTTAAAAAATAAGATAAAATATTCTCATCAATATTCAGTGTTTTAGGTACCTTTTCTTAGAAGGATTCTAAAAAATACATTCATTTACTTCAAAAAAGGGTGTCCATACACACGTGAGGTGCGGTCCTAAAATAGGCATTTTGAAAAAGTGGTTTTTAGACATGCATACTAAAATTCAATTTATACCATGTGGGTATTGAAATAAATTACATATTTGAAAACTAGATTCTAAGCACTAAATTTCATATTATTGAATTTTTCCAAGATTCAATCTTTAAGTGCTTCAAATTTGGATATCAATTGACATAAATTTTGAAAAATAGAAAAAATACTTCCACTTTTTGGCCAAAAGTGGGACCCAACTTCTTGCAACCACCCTACTCCTCATTCATACCTACAATGGAGTCTCCTTCACACCTATTAAAATGATGATAAAAAATCACTTCAACTTTATCTTTTGGTAGATCAAATGACTCTATTCGAAAAACCTATCTATGTAGTAAGGTACTACTAAGAAAACTCTTTCCAATTATTATAATGTTAATATATATTAAGTTTATTATGACTTTGTATTCTTAGTTTTACTAAACATAGATATTTCACCGTATCTCCACCTCTATGTTCGATGCTTATGGAAAAATAGTAATTGAGAGAAAAAAATTTCTAAAAAAATCTATGCCCTAGTTATTGAAGTTATCTTTCTATAAAAAAAATAAAAATAAAAATTGGACAAATACACAAAAAGTTATAAGCTATGTAGTCAAGGTATGTCAAAATTACGGCTTAGTCAACTTCAAATGTTAATAAAATATGAAATAATCATGATAATATCACAAAACCAATTGCATTCACTCCATATGGGTGTTAAAAAATTAAATTTGAAAGAATCACATTGATATCTACTTTACAAAAAAAGTTATGCTCTATGAAAACAATGTAACTCTTTGAAAATGACATTTTTAGCAACATACCAATTTTTGTGCAAGAAAGAAAAAACCAAACAAATCAATTCAAATACATACATACATACATACATACATACATATATATATGTATGTATGTATGTATGTATGTATGTATATATGTATGTATATATATGTATATATGTATATATATGTATATGTATATGTATATACATATAGATATGTATATGTATATACATATATATATGTATATATATACATATATATATGTATATATATACATATATATATGTATATATATACATATATATATGTATATATATGTATATGTATATGTATATGTATATGTATATGTATATGTATCTATATGTATATACATATACATATACATATACATATACATACACATATACATATACATATACATATACATATACACACACACACACACACACACACACACACATATATATATATATATATATATATATATATATGTATGTATATATATGTATATATATATATATATATATATATATATAGATATGTATATATATATATATATATATATATATATACATATATATATGTATATATATATGTATATATATATGTATATATATATATATATATATATATATATATATATATATATATATATATATATATATATATGTATATATATATATGTATATATATACATATATATACATATATATACATATATATATATGTATATATATATATATATATATATATATATATATATAGAATCTCGATAGAAAATCTTAAAAGACTCTAATTTACTTCATCTTCTGATTTTTAATGACTTAACGATAATATGCATTCAAATCTAAAAGTTTTATTCAAAATTTAGAGTACAGTGTCCCTTCAAGCAAAAAAGTGTAACCCACTATTGTATTAATCTAAATAATTTTTGTTCCAAAACCAAATCTCTCCAGCACCATCAACATAAACTTCCAGTCCACTCTGTCATAAGCTTTAGCCATATCTATCTTCAAGAGAAAGCATTAAGTATCATGTTATGATTTAGTGATCTAAGTATTATTGATCTTTGACAAGACATACTGAAGAAGAGTTATGATATTGCTATCAAGATTCAAGATTAGTTACACAATTGAATCTTGATAGAAAATCATAATTTTTGTTGTAAAAAAAACCTCCTACTTATCTAAAGAAGTGTTATTGTAGAGAATAAAGATAAGTTCTAACTTTTGAATTAGACATAGAATTATTAGTTGAATATTATAATATTTTTGTATATTCTTAGATAATATTATATTTATAAATATATTACAATTAGATCTTCTTAAATTGCATGTATTATTTTAGAAAAGAAAAAAAGAAAAATCACAAAAAGGGAGCTTACAAAATTCTTCTAAAGAATTGGAGACATGAAATACATCATTTGCAACCTAAAACAACTGGCCCTTAAATCTTAGTTCAGATAATTACCTCCTATTCAACACCATCAAGAATCCCCCCATTGAAAACTAAACATTTGGGCATAATAATTGTGTGTATATGAATACATTCTAGTCTTGAGGTTATAAAAAGAGTCTTCCTCAAATGTAATATTATTAAATATTCCTTTTAAAAGTCACTAAGACCAATTTTGATATCACGTTAAAAATCCTATCACTAAGAATAGTCTTCCTTGTAGCTACAATGATATACTCAAGTTTAAAATAAATTTGATTATACCCTTAGAGAGTAACAGTGTTCTCAGAAAATATATTAAGGATATGTGGCTCTCCTCTTCTAAAATCATCAGTTTCCATGCAAGGCAAGTCATCTTGAATCAAAGAGGTTAAATATATCATCTCCATCCCATAGCTAGTTAGCATGGCTAGATCTTCAGTCCCTCCTACAAGATAACATGTTGTAGTGGAAAGAATGTAATCGAATCTTCCCTCCTACTAGATGACAATACATCATTGACTGAGGTATTTTTTAAAGATATTCAAGTGGTAGTTTCATATCTAGTGCCATTTCTATTGACTTTGCATTGGACTACATGTTTTCATCAAAATAAAGTAGTATAAAGGAGTTTCTTATTACTTTCTCTACACTCACAAATAATAATTCTAAGAGCATGATAGTATTTTGGATATGAATCTTTTCTAGAGTATTAGCATTGATTAAGGAGTTTGTTACATGTAATATATCACTAACCTACCTCCAACAAACTCTTGAGAGCCTATTGTGTTACCCAATTTTGATTTCACCCTCAAATTCTATCCTTCATGATAATATTATTTGTAGCCACAAAAATATGCTTAAATACAAAAGAAAGAAAACCATCTCCTACAAGATTAAAATATTATCACCAAAGACCATATGGTTTGTCATTTTTCCTTGTCTTAAATAATCATTCCCCATGCAAGGAAAATCATCATGAATTAGAGACATTGTTTGAATTATCTCTATTACATACATAGTTGACATGGCCAAATATAGTGTTTCTCATGCAAGTCCACATATTGTAGTGCAAAGAGTTTGTTTAATCTATTTTTATATCTACTAAATATTGGAAACTTTCCTAAATAAATTTTAAAATATTTTTAATCCAAATTCTTACCATTATGAAATTACTCAATTTCAACATTAATGCCTCACATACCTTTAATCTATTATTGGGTGACTAAATTAATCATTCTCAATAATCAATTATAATAGTATCTTAATAAAATTAAAATGACAAGAATGTTCCTAAAAAGGATTCTCATGGTTATCTACTGAAACAATAGTTATCTTGGAGACTCTGGCAATACCAAATGGCAATATACTAGTTATTGGTGTTATTAGAACTAAAACATCCCAATGCAAATGTACCATTTTGAGAAATTGTGGTTTGAATTTTGGCAAGAGAGCTCTCTAGTGGATGCATGTCTCCCCTATCAATTGTCAATGATTGTCGTATGTAGAGAACAATAATCATAGCATAGCACAAGAGGAAACCCTTGAACCAAATTGTGATTACAATATTGTTCCAAAATCCTAACTATTTCCACATCCTTCAAAACTCCTAGCTCTTAACTTAATGTAACATATAATAGAATATTTTCAATGTTAACAAGGTTAAAGGTAGTTTACAAAATCATAGATCTTATTATTTTTATTGTGTTAAGTGTTTATCTTCTATCATTATATGATAATGCATTTTCCTCTTATTTCAATTATCTCTTCATTTAAGAAATCTTTAGAAAAGAAACTGATAAATTACTTACATACATGAACTCCGTGCCTTCATAACTTTATAGTAAAAAATATTGTGCTTTAATATTTCATTTGTCCCAACTATTTGAAAGACACATAGCCTCTCTTCCTATAAATTTTTCCATATGCTTGTTTCACACCAAAGTAAATATGAATTAGTCAATGGCATACTAATAAGAATCTTCAATCTCAAAAAAAATTAACTCCTAAAGATAATTATAAGTAAACAAAAGATATTAAGCTGATGGAAACGTCTATGCAGCCCCTAGTATGCAAGTATAATCATATTTGTCAATTAATTGATTTATTTATTTTTACTAATTGAATTAATTAATAAATATGATCAGCGTTGCCCCAATTGACTACGGCTGGCTAATTTAGAACGCGTAGGCCCTGGTTCTAATTAAGAGTCTAAGTGGGAGAGTAAGCAGGTTAGTGAAGGAACAAGTCAATACCAGGGTGGGTGAAGAGATAGCTCTTCCGTTTATATCGTATTCAAAACATGACTTGACTGCTTGGGAAATCGAGTTGTCCTTCAAAATTAAATAAAAAACAAGTTGATTGTCAGCCGCAGGAACAAAATTAAATACCCACAACAAGAACCTCAAATTCCTATCGTTCTTGTCAATTATATGTATGAACAGATATAAATGCACATGTGGGTCATCTTTTCTTTGTGGCTGCAGTGTGATGGTGTGGATGGGAACAATGGCGACACGTCATGACTGTAAGAAAGTGCAAAGTGCAAGGCTAGCCATAGACCTCAAGTCACATTGACTATGAACTGACACAGTTCACTGCTTGTGTTTTGGTGGATATATTCCTAGCTTTCATTCTTGACCTTTTCGAAATAGCGGAAGTCTAAGCAAAGAAGGTAGACCAGGATATAAGAGGAACAAAGCCAACAATCTATACTCCAGGTAGTTTTTCTAATGTTTAACCTAATGCAAGCCAATAAAAGAGCTGTGAGCAATCAAACAACAATTAGAGATATAGTCAATGAGTTGTCTACATGATTTTGGATCCGCTAATATTTCTAAAATATCTATACAATATACAATAGATATAATTTATTAGAATAAACATAAATAAATAATTTCTAAATGAAAATCTATGTTTCAATTATTTCTTCTTAATCTATGACTATGAAGCTTTGAACGGTTTATGGTTACAAATCAAGTGTAAAAATATAAGATTTAATGAATTTGTATAAATGGTAATCTTGTGTTTGTGACTTTCTGAGTCAATATATTTTAATTTATGATTGTGTTATCATAGCCTAACACTATATGAGGTTGAATATGTTTATTGATAGTTCAATCTTCATATTAACTCTTCTATAAATTAAACATAAGATTTTAGGAAAATACATATTTACTTTTTTTCCATTAATCTTTCTTTACTCATGTTTGTCATTTATATAGCTTTATGAGTAGATTTCAAATAGAACAAACTTATATTAGCATAAAATTTAAATTAATTATTATCATGACTACATGGGTTCAATTATTAAATAATCAAACATTATCTTTTGATTATGTAGTTTTTTAAAAAGTTTCAAGAATAAAAAATTGATTAAAATATTTATGAACTAATAAAATTTAATAAAATTATTCAAATTATATTATATTTGATAACTATGAATTTAGAAACTCTAGAAATAATTTAAAAATGGCCTTGAATAGGAACACCATTAAAGACCATTGAGATATTTGACTAAACTAAGTCTTATTGATATATTTCTCCCTTTAATCAAACAATACCTTTTATTGTTGTCCATATGTGGATGTGTCATTTTGAAAATCAATACCAATTGCATACTAAACATGTAGCAATTAATCTATGAAATTTATAATGTTTCTTTGAGAACTTCTATTAAATTGTTGCAATCAATAAAATTGAATTTGACTAATTATTAGAATATAAAAAATTGTTCTAATTAAATAAAGTGGGATAGGTCTCAGACCCAACATTAAAGTAACATCAAGTCTAAGAAGATGGCACAAAATGAATTCAAAATTAGTGAATTCAAACAACTAACAAACTAGCTCAATAGAAAAACAACTAGACACAACACCAACAAACCAAAAACTAGCACACTGGACTAGTAGTCCAAAATTACATAGGGGGCTTAGGAACTCCTTTCCAATATTTCTTAATCTCTTTCAACTTGTCCAAGAAGGAAACTTGTTTAGGAGGATGACCTACAACAGTATTCATAAGAGTTCCATCGCCTAGGAGAGTGATCCTAAGCTTTCCTCAAGCATCCCAAGTCACATCCTTGCCAACAATGTCCCAAAATTCTTGAAAGAACGTCGAGGGGAACCCATTAGGCCCTGGGGCTTTGTAAGAACCCATCGAGAAGGCCTCCCTTTTGACCTCCTCCTTTGTCACTTGTGAAAGGAGGTCATTATCCTCAGAAGTGATAGGCCTAGGGAGGTCAGATATGAGTTTGTCCTATAAGTCTTTCACATTATTGGGGGGTTCTCATAGAAAATGTGAGAAAAGTAGTTAGTAGCCACCAAGCCCAACTGAAGAGGTTCAGTAACCACCCTTCCCAAATCATCACGAAGAGAATTTATAGAATTTCTTCTCGTTTCCTTACAAGAAGATTAGTGGAAGAAAGAGGTGGTGTGGTCCCTCGCCTTCAACCAAAGGGCCCGGGATCTTTGTTTCAAGAAAATTTCCTCTTTAGCCATAGTACTCTTCTAGTCAAACCTAGTTGTTTCCTCATCCTTGTGGAGTTCCAAAGATGTATATCCAGTCGTCATCCTCTTTTGAAGGCCTTCTAGCTTGCCAGAGAGTTCTTTCTTAGTTTTAAAAATATCCCCAAAGTTGGTTTCGCTCCATCCTTTGACAACCATCCTTATAATCTCAAGTTTCTTAGCGACATAGAACATCACTAATCCCCTAACCGAGATTGACCACTAGTGCATTTTTTTAGAACATAAATTAGGATGAGAGGCCCACATGATCTCATATTTGAAGGGAGCATGTAAGGGTTGCTGAGTATCCTCCAACTTGAGAAAGAGGGGGTTGTGGTCAGAGGTAGTTCTAGGGAAAGCAACCAAGGAAGCAACATAACCCAAATCCCAAGAGGATGATAAAAAAATACGGTCACGATGGACCTGAATAAGGTGAGATCATTTCCTATTATTAGTCTAGGTGAAGGGATTCCCTAACATTTCTATATCAAAAAGACCATTTAGGTTGACAAAACTAGATAAGTCACTCATATTATCAGTGTAGTCCATCATGCCCCCCAATTTTTCTAAAGGAAAAAGAGGGGTGTTGAAGTCACTAGCCAAAAGAAACTTAGGATCTTTAAGGGATAGGAAGGAAGCAGAGATCTCATCTCACACCGCACATCTACTAGGGCAGGTGTTGGGCGCATAAACATTGTAATAGTGCCATTGAGTCGAAGGGGAGGTGAAAGAAACTATCATGAAGTTCTAAGAAAAACTTAGAGCATCCCCAAAACCCGAGAAGGGTTCCACAAGGTGGCAATACTTCTTGAGGCCCCAGTAGCCTAAGAATAGGAAAAAAGAGCTTGTAGCCATAATTGCCCAACCAACATTTTAAAATTTGCAAAGGTCATCTTTACTTTTTGGAGCAACAAAATATCCACTCTAAAGTCTTGAATGTACTGCTTAACAACAAACTGCTCGTGGGGGTTATTGAGTCCCCTAATATTCCAAGAAAGAACAATCATCTCTTACCTTTCTAGTTGAGGTCTAGGGTAAGTTGTCTTCCTGCAGCTATCTCCTTGGCAACACTCTTCTATCTTCTAACCCTATCAGATAGCCTTCATAGTTTAGTCTCTTGACTAACATCAATCTTCTTATTCCTAGTTTTCTTTGTTGATTTTTCCATTCTGCCTCTATGACAACCGTCACACCTAGAGGGGGGGAGTGCACGAAGTTGGGGTAACAGGACTTGGGGGTGACCCTATAGTTAGTTTAATCAGTAGATCCATCGCTGAGGGTGGGGGACAAAGGAAGTGAGGGGTGGATTCCATCCTTTGGTAATACAAGCTTCAAAATCATCTTCGAGACCACAAGTCCCATAGGAATTTCTCCTTCTTCTAGCCTAGGATCCAAGCAGTCCTCCACCAGAGTTGTTAGGGGAAGCCAAGAAGGTCTTTACTGACACAGACACCATCCACCTCTTGAGAAAAATTATCGAGCTCAGGACTGATAGGAGGGTGAGGCCCCAAGCAAACGGGTTCCTCCACATCCTTAATAACGACCTTAGCAATTGAAGTACCAGCCACTGGAGGGTGATACTATTTGCCCCTAAGGTAGTTGAAACACCTGAAACAACCTTCTTTAGTTTGGGATCCTTCTTGCGGGGAGCCTGATAATCCACCTTTGTGTGTCCCTTGGAGTTACAACATTGGTAGAAGAGAGTAGCATTCTCATACACTATGGCTTGAGTCCATCACCCAAGCTTAGAGTCAAGGATGGTGAAGTTGGGAAGAGTTGTGTTGATAGCAACATTAACACATAAGCAAGCAAAGACCAGGCAAGATTTGGAAAGAGTTACCAAATCCGTAGAGATGTAGTGACCTAAGGAACTCCCAATCCATTTGAAAAAATTCTAGATAGCTTAGCAGAGGGGTCGAACCTCCATTTCCATTTAGCAAGAGTTAGGTAGTGCATCCCATACAACCAAGAGCTAGAGAGAACAAAGATGAGGTCTTCTAGAGCCATAAATTTGAACAGGAATAAACCCCTAGGAATAGCTGAGACTCCAACATTGCCTTTGAGCTTCCACTTCTTCCCTATCCACTTTTGAACCATGTTAATAGTGGGTCAAAAATTAGAAAAAATTCCACAATAGCCATGTTAAGATTAACCATAGTTTTATCAATAATGGAGTTGAGGAGGTAGATCTCAGTAACTTCCTCCATGAGAGGGATATAGCATCCGAGAAAGGCTCTAAGTTGCACATCGGGAACCCTACAAGCACACCTTTCCAGTTAGTCTTGGGTGGGGACAATGATAGGGAATCTGAAGCAACTGTTGCAGAATTCTTGACCACTAGAAGACCCTCACCATATAGCAATGAAGGATCTCCTAGAGGGAGAGGAGGGTGGGAAAGAGGCCCCCCCCCCCTCCCCCCCATGAATGACCACCATTTTAAGGTTTGAAAACCTTGCAGATGGGAAAATTTGTAGAGCACAAGCTTCGAAAGAAAACTAATCAATTGATAGACTATTGATAATTAATATTGACTGGAATTTCAATAATTTAAAATTGTCACACGGACATACAAATAAAAGAAATTACATTTTCAATTAAAAAAATGTAATCAAAATGAATTAAGTCGAGAAAAGGAATTGTAATGAAGAATAGAAAAGAAATTAGAAAAACATGTAATTAAAATGAATCCAGTTGAGAAAAGAAATTTCCATAAAGAATAGAAACATGATCTGGTGAAGAGTTCTATTTTAGATTGGTTATTTATGTGTCCATATATTTATCCTCTTATACCTGCATATATTTGATACTTAACTTAAGTGTGTATCCTTTTCTTAATTATTTAGTTTTGGTTTTAGTTTTGGTTTTGGTTTTGGTTTTGTCAATGCTTGTTCTATTGCAAATTCTAATAGCATTTAAAATATATTTATCAATATGCACTTACTTTAATATATTTTCTTGAAATAAATATTAAATTAATATTAGTATTAATATAGAAATCTTATCATTATATTATAATTAGTTAAACATAAGACCTAAAATATAAAAAAATTTCAATCTTTCGATATTATGAATGTTCTAATTTTTAATTTATTATATATGTGTTTGAAAATTCAAAAAGGTTTCTTTATCACTCTATAGAGAGGGACTCTCAAAAATATTTTTGTGGTTGTTGCTAATCTTCTTTAGGAGTAAATTAGACTGGATGGTCACGTGCAATTTTCTATAGCTTATGTTCCAAAATTTGTTGGAAGTGATGATTTCATAAATATAAATTGATAAAACAAAATAATAATAATTTAGAAGAATCTAAAAATACTAGAAGATTGATGATAAAATATTTCCTAAGTTAGCTAAGAAATTTCTAACCTCAGTTCAAATGTACTTTATTAAAATTATAAACTAAAAAATAGATATTTAAATTTATCATATTATAACTCACTTTATAGCATTGCATAAATTGTCTCATGAGATTAGTTGCTCTACAAAAATAGTTCCTAGAATGTCTCTCCATAAGATCATATAATAATCCTCATTAAAAATAAACATTCATCTTAATTTACATATTTTTCATTTCTTTTCTTTAAAATTCTTCAAATGTCATGTAAATCAAAGGTCATCAATTTCATTCTAAATTTATAAATCTATTATTTATTTATCATTCTTTATAAATTTTAATAACGTTATTTCTTCAAATTAATTTTCTTTGAAGATATGTTTGTCAATCCAAAAATAATAAGATTCTCAATCAACAACAAAGTCAATATTATGTTGGTGTGCATGATTATTTCATGTGCATTAATTTTAGTTCCCACTTAGGTTAAAACATTTATTATTTCTAGTTGAATATTTAGGTGCAATTTAATTATTTGTTAGTTGGCCAATCTTTCATATTTGTTGGATAGAAGTTGGTTCCATGGTCATCATGCATTTATTCTTTCTTTATATACATGTTTCTTCGTACTTTTATGTATTTCATTTATGTGAATGCAATTCATTGATGAGTGAAATAGCTCCTTGTGTTTCTATTATGAAGGTTTGGTCTTCAAGTAAGGTTCCTAGATGTGTCAACATGGTATCAAAGCTTATGACCCTAAAACTCCTTGCTAACAACTAAGTGCTCATCAAGTGTTTGATTCTTTGATTATTTCTTTACTTGACTCATATTGGTAGTAGATTGTATGTTTGAGATAAATTAATTTTTTTAGGAAGCTCTATTTGAACATCAATAGATTTTTTTATAGTGTGATAGAATGATGTTATAGAAAATTACTTCTAACATGATATATTACTCTCATTGAAGGTTGATGCATGTGTTTTGTGTGAAGCTACATACTTTATTGTCTATATTATTGTCATCATGTGTAATCTTCTCACTTGATTATGTGGAACTTGGATGGTTATGTGTGACCTAGATCCATCTTTAATGCATACTTTTGTAGTGGGTTTGATTTTGTGATTTGATTGTGCTTGGTTCTTTGAGAATATTATGGAAGTTCTTTATGAGCCATTGATTTAATGTTTTATATCTCATAGGAGCCCTTTGTGTTGACTATGTTGAGATGTTTCTAATTGCACATATGATTGGCATATTATCCAGATAGTAGTTATCTACATAGTAGTTGGACACCTTTTCAATATATGTCTATATGGTTATATACCTATTTTATGCAAGAAACTTTGTTTCTTTCTTTCAAGATCCCATGTTGTACAAGTCATTGTTGGAGGAAGTTATGGATAGCTATGTTTGTTGGAACTTTGATGTGGGTGATATGTATTTTAGTTGCATGATTGTATTGTGGTGTTTTCATTGCTGGTATCATGATCTATTGATGACAAGAGATCATATTTATCGATGGTTTTCAAGGATCAAATTGGCAAATCAACTAAGTGTTCAATCAATTGGTAAGAAGATAGTATGTGAAGTATAGGTGATTGGATATGGAGTTGGAGATCAAGTTAAGGTGTGCGATTGGTCGGGTATCATCTAAAAAATCATGTCAATCTATATATCTGATCACATCTATTAATTTGATGTGTAGGTAGAAATTTGATGAAGTGGACAGGTGTTCTTGGTGAAGGAAAATGTACCGGTTGATACCATCAGTTCGATCGGTGTAGCTGTCAAATGTAAGTGATGGGCCAATATTAATGTCTAGATTAGATGTTTTGGGCCAACATCAGTGATGTCAAATTTTTATTTTGGTACACTCACTCATATATTAAGTTAGATTCTAGTACCAACTTGTAAAACATTTTAAGTTTCTCGTATCAACTTGAAAAAGTATATAAGTAGTTATGAAAATCCTTAAATTGTGATGTTGCAATGGTGTGTGGTGCTTGATAATAATTTTTGAATGAATTACTGAGATAGTAAAGTGTTCAAAGTAATACAATTAAGAAGATAATTGGATTTGTATGCCATTTTAGTGCTTATTTCATCTCATACATCTGAGTTCTTATACTCAACAAAGATTCTAACAGGTATGTGATCTAAATCCCTTAGTGGGTCACTTCTAATAGGGTGAGAAATATCCTAAGAGGTTTGAAGATCAAAATCCTCTAGCCAGGTGTTGGCAAGTGAGCAGTATATGAATGTGTATATGTTATCATTTCTAGCAACACATATCTCCACCATGGTCACTTAGAGTGGAAACAAGTTTTGGATAAACAGTCAAGTAAAATATGTCTAAGTATAGAGTTACTTTGAAAGGTGTTTAGTCTAGTTGTTTTGGTGTGTGAGCATTGGATATGAATTGTGATCACATGCAAGCTTGGATATATGATGTACATGAGAAGTATTACAACTTCGGTCATGGTTGCCTGATTTTTTGTTTCATTTGGAAAGATTTATAGGTTAGTGAAGACATGTGAATACAATAAATAGGGTATATTAGTGGACGTGACATTTGAAAATGTCAATTAAGTTATTTTATTATTCTAAATCATGGTTTATGATAGGTCATCTTCTATCTTAGTGGACAAATGGTCACATTTTTCTTATATTTCATTATGTGCCATGTTTGGAGACATGTTTTGTGAAGAATTAGTGAGCCAATTGAGAAAAAAATTTGATCGTGTGTGTGTGTGTGTGTTTTGGGTCACGAGAAAGATAGTGGATGAAGTGTGTATATATAATGACTGATTAAGTGGAGATTCTGTTATTATTGTTGGAAGCTTAAACTAGAACTACTTTGGCATAGAATATGTAGTTATGGTTCACTTTTTCTCTTGTAAACTCCTTTTTTAATACTCGATAGTGAGTCCATTGTAAGATTATTGAACTCCATTTTGTAATCACCCTTAACAAAGTTATAGACTCCTCATAGTGTATGTCATGTAACAAGGATGCACACTAATGTAATATTCATCTCCTAACAAGGCAAGGTCTCCTAACAGAGACATTATAATCTTAATGAAAATACTGTAAATACCATCCCCACCTTGGTTTTCCCTTGGCCAAGGTTTCCTCAAAAACAAATCATGGTGTTATGTGATATTTACTTTATGTGTATATTTTCATTATTTTAGTTCATGCATGGTTAATTTTCAATTGGTTAAAAAGGAATAAAAGTTTTTCAACATTGATTCATCTCCCCCTCTTAGTAATTTTTGATCCTAACAATTGGTATCAAATCTTGATGTCCTTGTAGAAAAATTCTAATAGCTTTAGGGAGATCTTGATGGATTGAAGCAGCTCTTGAAAGAAACTTTTGAGGTGGAACTTGAGAACTTAGATGAGGCTAATGCTGATAATATGGAATTAAAGTTAAAACTAAGAAGAGTTGAAGATTACATCATGAGGCTTAAGGAATAGCTTGAACTCTCAAGGAATAAAAGACAAGAACTTGTAGAAAAGAAATAAGAGGAACCTAAAAATGATTCATTAGATCTGATTGAATAGCTTGAGTGATAAAAAAAGGCATTGAAACATTAATGGGAGGTTACTACTTTGTAGATGATCAAATAAATTCAGCAACAAAAAGATGAAAAGAGTGGACTTGAAGAGGCCTTGAAGAGTGCAAATGTATAGATGGGAATAATGCAACTAGAAATCAATAATGTCAAAATCAGGTATCAATAATTGGAGAAGTACAATATCAACATTAAGGAAGAGATTATGTGGGAAAGGAACCATATTAAAAAACTTCATGCGAGCAGTGACAAAATTGATAAACAACTAGAGAGACACAAACCTAAAGGTGACAAGATAGGAGTTGGCTTCAATGAAGCTGAATGTTCCAAATTTCACAAGGAAAAATCAGAAGACAAAGAAGAGAATGTTAGATAGTTGAGAGGAGGGTTGAATCAGTTAAGTCCATTTATCCTATAGTCTTAATTACTCCCTAATGTATAAAAAAAATCTTTTAAATAATTTAATCGACTTGGTAATATATCAACTATGCCTTTATTTTCATCTACCGAATAGCAATAAATTAACTAGTCTATTTGTCAATCAATCTAGTTATTGTAATGCGTAAAGTAAAATAATAATTCACCACATCCATACACATATAACACTTTGATTTTCAATGTGGAAACCCTATTAGGGGAAAAACCACCTGGGACCGATAACCTAAAATAATTCACTCTTCTGAAGTGAGCTCGGTTAAGAGCCAACCCTGTTAAATGTTACACAACACATTGTAAGGTGTGACCTAGTTAGAGAATTTATCACTAACAGTTCTCCTTTAGCTAAACATTCACTATGATGTCAACAAGAAAACAATCAACATTCATTGAATGTCATATTGAAATATAAAGACTATTAAGTCCCACTCGGTTAAGAGATTTATCTGTATGAATGGTTAGAATGTTACAATAATGATCTGATTCAAATACAACTTGTTTTGTAGATTTTCATATCTATGTTAATCTCAAAATACGTCTTGGTCAATAATCTCAATTCAATCTCTTTGTTTCCTCCAACTCTATTATGCTCGGTAATTGCTTTCTCTAACGCTCGGTGTTCTGCAAAATTGCTCAATTCTATCTTCAATTAGTTTGACTAGCTTCACATGAATGAAATCTTTCCACGTGCATTCTAGAATTCAATATGAATCTCTTGTCTCCTTTTATAGACATAATAAACCATTATATTTCTATCCATAGATTTTGTCACTTTAACCTTCCTCGACAGTTGTGTTAGTAACACATTTCAATCTTCCTCATCTGATCGTCCTTGCATTTTGTCAATCATTTGATCATCATAGCAAACATTATCTTTTACCTCAAAATCATCAACAATTATCTAGCTCGTCATCTTTAGTCGACATTCCTTAGTTCCATTTATTTCTTTCACTCGGTCAATACTGCAATGCATCGGTGATATCTTACTTGATTAACAGTGTACTTAGTATACACTACACTTGCTCGGTGTATACTGTTTATACTCGGTGTATACTATTTTTATTTTTTGGATGTTGACTGCATCTAATAAATGCAATAATAAACTGTCATAGACAAGAACTAAAAAACAATCGAATCAATCCCAAAAATGATAAGGCTTCACCAGGCCTAGAATTTGATGGCTATAATGGTTGTTTTTACACTTTTGGACCATATATGACAGTCTGAAATTGTTGTAGGCCATATGGATTGACATGCTATATTTTTATAAAACCATAAATATGACACTTTAAATTATTAATAAATCATAAAAATTTATTGTAAGCAGTATAGTATTTACTTTATAATATAATATATTAGTGATTTATTTAGATATTTTAAAATGATAGATATGAATGTTTCTAAATTTTGAAATATTTTAATATGAATTTAGAAACATGAAATTATTAATAATTATTAGGTGAGCATCATTTAATATTAGCATGTAATATATATGTTTCAATTTTATTTATTATATATTCATGGTAATTTAGATTTCAAAATCTTTTCTAAATAGAATATATGAATTTTTAAAGTTTGTTTACTAAATTTGATGTTATATATTACTAATATATGATATTAGTATTTAATGTAATGTCTCTATATTGTTTGTTATAAATTTATATTAATATACAACCTTTCTAAAATAAAGCAAATGAATTAGAAACTTGTTTATTTAATTTGAAATTTTGCACATATTAGTAATTTATAAATTTTATTTTTTTTACACCAAATAAAAGATTCTATATAATTTATTATATATTATTATTAATTTAAAACCTTTTTTATTAAAAAATTTTAATATAAATTATTCACAAGTAAAAACGTTTTTGACAATCAATATTATTCATTAAACGTAAAGTAAAATGACCATACCGTCATTGAAAAAAATCATATTTCACCAACTGTAAACAATATAACCCAGTCTTCGTCAATGTCTATTATCTTTGTGACTAGGCAAGTCTTCAAGTCTTGATTATCATGTGGAATTTTCTTTCACGAGCGACAACACGTGTAGAAGTATATTTCACGTGGTCATAAATTAGATTTGAGTGGCATACACAGGATCAAGACATTGTCATAGAGTATATTTCTAACAAGCTTGTCTCTTTTCACATGGTGAAGAAGACTAGCCATGGAAAAACGCTAAAACCATTCAACCAAATGAAAAATGCACAACTAGATGGAATGATTATTCTAATTACTCTATTCCATCATATTCTCTTCAATTGCTTGTCTTTTGTGTTCCCCTTGCCTCAAACTAGTTTGAACTACCACGGCTGCTCTTTCATTCTTACTTTTAATGCTTTCCATATACTCAAATATCTGCTCTTCCTCATTCTTACTTTTAATGCTTTCCATATACTCAATCTCTGCTCTTCCTCATTCTCTCAGCAATCTTTCTCATCATCATCAAGAAGAATCGCTCTTGCGATTCAAAGCTGCTGTTTCGAAGAACCCCTCTTCTCTGCCCAACTGGAATCCCCTTCTCCACTTCTGCAATTGGACTAGAATCACCTGTCATTCCAATTCTCACTCTGTCATTGCCATCGATTTATCCCAAATGGGTTTGGACGGCACAATCTCTCCTGCGCTCCGGAATCTCTCCTCTCTTCGATCCATCGTTCTCTCTGACAATTATCTCACTGGTACGATTCCACCTCAACTCGAACCAACTCTAAAATTTATGGATACTCTGGCTGGACAACAATCAATTGCAAGGAACCATTCCGCCCGCTCTTTCCACTTGCCGCAGTTTATATAATCTGGCACTCCCCTATAACCTACTGCATGACAGTGTTCCTCCTGAGCTCAATCTTCTCACAAGTCTGAAGTACCTCTACTTGGCTGTTAATAGTCTCACAGGTACCATTCCACCCTCTTTCAAAAATATCTCCGCCTTAGTTAAATTGCATTTGGATCAAAATAAGCTCTATGGCCCTATTCCTAGGTTCATAGGAAATCTTTCTGCCTTGACTTATCTCAATTTGGAAATAAACCATCTCCAAGGCCCCATTCCTTCTAAATTTTTGACGCTCACTCACCTGCAGACTCTTAACCTTTTTGAAGATAACCTATCTGGTGTTGGGTGTGAAGTCTGACTGTTCGGTTCATATTTCCTGACTATTCATTTCTTCTTCTCATCTTTGTCTCTTTGTCTTCTGTGGAAGACTGTTGTATAAATATGAGGGCAAAGCCCTTTGTATGTAAGCTGTAATGACTGAATAAAACATTTGCTCTGCTTTCTAGTGGACGTAGCCAAATTGGTGAACCACGTTAAAACTCGTGTCTCTATTTGTGGTTTCCAATTTGTCTTTTTATTTTACAATTGATATCAGAGCATATGGTGTTCGATCCAGAAGAGCAGAGCTGTTATTGTTCGATCCAAATCATTTGTTTTTCATATTCTTGAGGACTGTGACACTTTCGTGTTGCTGAACGACAGTGGAACATTCAAAGGGGAGAAGAGCGCAGAGGATTTGATGTGGTGGATGACATCAAAACTGAATTGGAGAAAGCCTGCCCACAGATTGTGTCATGTGCAGCTGGGAGAGTCTTGAAGGCGGATGTGGAAAATTATGGTAATTTTAAGAAAAGCAGTGTTCTAGCCCGCGTTATGTATTTCAGCGGGGGAGACTGGATGGATTTCCAGTCTGAAATTGCTGTGCCCCTAAAGCAAGCGTTTGAAGGTGGTAAGACAGCTGTAGAGGTCGCTGTTGACGAGGTTTCGTCCCTGGTGGATTTTTTAATTTATGAATATGTTACAAATTGATCTGAAAACTGGTTTGCAGAGATCGATAGCCTGGATAGGCGTAGATGGAAAGTGGTTTCTTTTTCCCGAGGGTTGTCTGTGATGGGATGGATGAAACGAGAAATTCATCTGTTAACCTTGAAATTGATATCAGCTTTCGATGGTTTCCTAGTGCTCGCGGTTGCAGTGGGAGGTGGTTTTTTTTGTCTCTCCAGATCAGGGAAGCTTTCTCAATGGCAGCAGCTCACCCACTGGTGACAGTGCAATCGCTAGAAAATGAGGCGGTAGATGTCGTTCACTTGCCAAATGTCATGAAAGCCTGTGAAAGGATGTTTGCGCAAACCAAGTTCTGGCGCAAATGACATTGGAAATAAAATGTGTTGAAAGATTGGAGAGATTGCTGAGGGAGCTGACGTAACAAGGTGTCAATGTTGTTTCCGATCATGTTTTGGGGTACCGAAATTGATAATTTTTGGTCTTTTGTGGGATGGCAGTAGCAGAAGAAGGGAGTATTTTGGTTCTACTTCTATGTCAAGGGTTCCTCTTCTGATTGCACTTGTAGCAGAGGAAGCTGCTAGCAAGTTTGAGCGTACTCCTCCCATTAATGTTATTGAAATCCTTGTCTGTTGGGTGCACTGAGGAAAATATTAGATTTATCGGAAAACCATACAAGTTGAAATATTCCATGGGATATTGATACCAAGCTCCCCAATTCGGAATACCTTAGTTTATGGGGAAATCAACTTAGTAGAAACATACCAAACTCCCTCGGAAATTATTCCAGTCTCGAAGAACTTATTTTAGATGACAACCAACTCGGTGGAACGATTCCAATGGAGCTGGGTAAGTGGGTGAGGTCAGCTTTTCTAAATAGACTGGCAAAAATTGTTGATAGCAGGCTATGGAGAGGAGTGAATGAAAACATAGAAGAGAATAGATGGCTTGTTTCTTTTATTCATGTTGGTTTTCTTTGTAGTAGTAAATCACCAAGAGAAAGACCTTCCATGAGAGATGTAGCCAAGGCCTTGGAAAGCCTGAAGATGTGTTTGATGGGAGGTGTAGGTGCTTCTAATTTAAGAGCCACCATATCAGAACTCCTCGACAATATCAATCCCATAGGAACATTGGCATCTGACAGTCAAAGCTCCTCATTCTAGATGTTTATAATTTCATTTGAGAAGTTTTAATCCTTTCAAGTCTGTGTCCTCTCCTGTCAAATCTACCTTACGTTTTTGTTATTTGAGCTTGTAAGTTTCTCCAAATTATGTGTTTTCATTACACTAGTTTTAACAAGTATGATGTTGTCAAAACGTACTTATTGAAACAATGTAAATTGTCTTAACATATTATCCTATTTATAGCACTTACTCTCATAATGGGCAAAAGGTTTAAGAATTGTCTTGGTCCTTTAGGTCTGGGATTTTCTTGTTTTTCTTCAATCACAAGCAAGTATGCGGTTGTCATAACATACATATCCAAACAATATGAACCGTGTAATATATTTTCGTCCTCTCATTATGTGCAAAAGCTTAGAAGTGCTCACCTTTCATTCTAAAATATTCTAAAGCATGAAACCATCAATTTGAACTGTAATATAAGTTTTTCACTTTACCGCCAAAAGCTTAACTATTATTATTGTCATGAATATTATATTTCTTTCTTAGTTGTGTCTACAGATGAAACTTTTGGATTGTCAAACATGCTTCTCTGTTTCACACGGTCTATTTTGGGGATGCCATGAAAAATATGAAAATGTAGGCAATGTTTGATTTAGAAATTCACTTTTGAGTATTATATGTGAATATTATATGTGATAGAGTGTTGCGATTAATAGTGATTATTTTTTATGAAAAGAATAGTCATATAGTAATTTTCCATTCAATAAATCAACACTAGAATCAAAACAGAAATTTGTAGGCAAATGAAATCAAGTAATAGCTTTCTTAATTTTAACATCATATACATTGCAGGGAATAAATACTTCTAACAAATTTATCAGACATTGTCTACTTAATAAGATTTTTCATCAATTTAATAACATTGTCTTTGCAAACATTTAATACAATTAATAAATTACTCATATAAACATTAGAGTTCTCAAATTATACCCTAGAGTTTGATCGCCTTCTTCGCCATAGAGGACGCATTTATATACCTTCTTCCGGTGGGTTGCGTGATATCATTATCCTTGAGGCTCATAGAGAACCTAATGCAGCGCAACCTAGAGTCAAGAAGTTACATGCAAATTTGAGACAGCTTTATCATTGGTCAAGTATGAGGACACACATTGTTGAGATAGTAGCTAGATGCTTGGAGTGTCAGCGGGTTAAGGCAGAGCACCATCATCCAGGTGGAATTCTTCAGCCACATGAGATACCTGAGTGGAAGTGGGATATTATATCCATAGATTTTATAGTTGGTCTTCCTATGTCATCTCATCACCACGATGCCATTATGGTGACAGTGGATAAGTTGACTAAGGTAGCCCACTTCTCACTCATACGTACTACCTTCATAGGACCTACAGTGGCATAGGTATTTTTGAGAGATAATGTCAGACTTCACAGGATTCCACGCACAATCATATCAGACAGGGACTCTCTCTTCATATTTTTGGAGAGTGCTTCAGACCGCTTTGGGCACCATGCTCAAATTTAGCACAGCAAATCACCCAGAGACAGATGGTCAGACTGAGAGAGTTAATAAGCTATTAGAGGATATGCTATGCATGTATGTGATGGATTGTCAGGTTAGGTGGGAGGAGTACCTACATTTAGTCAAGTTTGCCTATAATAAAGGGCATCATTCATCATTAGGTATGCCTCAATACCAGGCCTTGTATGGCAGACCCTACAAGACACCATTGAGTTGGGAAAGGATTGAGGACAGAGTTTCTATTGGTCCAGAGTTGGTCAGACAAATGGAGCAGTAGGTAGATTTGATCAAGAAGCATCTTAGAGAGGCCTAGGATCGACAAAAGAAGCATGCAGATGCTGGGAGGATTGACAAAGAGTATTTGGTGGGAGATAGAGTCTTTTTGAGAGTGTTGCCTCTTATCTCTATAGAGCATTTAGTGTTGTCAATTAGTATCAAAATCCTCCATATACATCAGTCGCTAAAGACTATACACTGAAGCATCAGTTAGTTTACCAAGCATCAATACACACTGACACCGACAGTCAGTATACACCGAGCCTTTCAGACTACACTGATCAGACTAGACAAGTACTTACTAAGGAAAATAGGAAATGGTCTAGGAATCAGTAAAGGCACAATTATCAAGACAAACAGTTACAACAGATCAGAAAATGTATTACCAAGATCGAGAAAGTATCTATTGTATAGATATACATTAAATGTGATGTGTATCTCAATGTAAAGTTTTGATCTTAACTATTTTTGTACACCGTAGATCTTAGGGTTATGTATTTTTCTTAACCTAATTTTTGCTAAGGCGGCAAAACTTGAACACTATAAATTGTGTGTGTTCATATCATATTATAACATGATTTTGAAGAGTAAAAATAACTTGAAGCTATTGCCCACTTCGAGTCTACAGGTTATCAGAACAAAGAACCGAGCAGATCAAAATCGAGAAGAATAGTGAAAGAACTGAGTAGAATAGTATTCAAAATTAATAGGGCAACCGAGCACTACAAACTAGAAATTCATCACATGCAAGGTGATATTTAATTAGTACTTTATTGATCTATTATAGGAAAATTAGTTGTCATCAGAATAGATACTTTATCTATTGCTTTCTTACAATTGTTGAACAGTACAAGAAAGCCAAGGCTGAATTGAAGAAATTACTGGTATAAAGAAAGAATATTGCAATTGATCAAGATGAAGTCAGTTATCATGAAGAACCTTTTGATGATGCTTTTGAACACATTAGATCAAGCTCAGGAAGCATCTCTGATGGATCTGAAAGTACAATCAATGATTTATCTGAAAGAAATTAGCATCTATCTGATCAGGTAAAAGCACTTCAAATTGGACAAGAAACACAAATGGTAAGAATGGTGGAAATAATGAATAATGCCAGACAGGATGAACAAGATTGAAATCTAGCTATTGAAGACAAAAGATTGATGACTGAAGAACTCCAAGAAAAAGAAAGTGAAATACAAAGGCTAACTGATCATCACTTTCAAGTATCAAATCAGGTGGTAATGGAAAATCAAGAAGTAAACCGAATCAATGGTGAACTATCAAGGAACTTGGAGGATGTTGCAAGACTAAGAGAAGAAAATGAAAAATTGAGAAATGATCTGAAAAATCAACAATAGCATAATGAGATGAAACGAATGACTGAAGAAAGCTCCAAAAAGATTAATGATTTCCTGAACAATCAAAGAAGATTTCGAAGCAGAGCCAGTATAGGTTATACTGGTGAAGGAAAATCATCAAAACAAGCTGAAAAGGTCAACAAAAATCAAGGTCAAAAATCCAAAATGATGACATGCTACCACTGTGGAAAACTAGGACATACATCTAATGTTTGCAAAAGAAAAGCTCAAGGTAAACCTTCTGCTATTACTATAAGATTTGATGGTTACTGTTATTACTATGGAAAGTATGGGCATCAAGCATATGAATGTAGATCTAAGAAAAAGGATGATACTGAAAAGAGTACTGCTAGCAAGATATGTTACACTTGTAACAAACTTGGACATACTGCAAGTGAATGTAAGGTGGAAATGAAACAAGTTTGGACTCCTAAGCAGCAAACATAAAAGAAGCCATATCAACCAAAAAGACAAGGTAACTCTTATGTGTGGGATTACAATACATGGACTAACTGTACTGCATGTGGTTAGTATGGACATATCTCTGCTAATTGTTATAGGGCACATCGGATCAGACATTCTAGATATTGGGCAAGTACCCCAATGGCTTGTATGCACTATCACAAGGTCGGTCATTTAAGCAAAGACTATAGAGACTGAGCACCAGACGAAGATCATATATTCGAGAGTGGATACACCATTGCATGATAAAGGTTGTAGAGCCTAGAAAAAAGTAGCTAGCACCAATGGGATATGAAATAAGTCATGATTTTGTAGTGAAATATATAAATGCATTGCTAGCACTATCGATTGACATCACTGCTAGTAGGTTTGGCACCTACAAAGAGGCCAAATCTAGAATTGATACTGACATTATTATTGGTCAAATGTCAAGGCGAGGGAAGAAAATGAGAAAAGATTTAGAAGCCAAGTTTGGTAAAGCACCTGATGCTAAAGAGTCACTGGTTGACACTGCAACCGAAGGTCTGCTAGAGCTAGCAGATAAGCCATATGATAGCGAAGAAACTAAATCTGATAAGGATAAGGGTGACACATCAGTTCCTTCTACCGATGATAAACAAATAGAAGAGGCATCTGTGAGAGAGGGAATGAAGACAAGGTCTTCTACAATAGCTAGATCATCATCACCAGAGAAAATAAAAGAAAAATGTAGGGCAGCTACACCAACAAATAAGTATGCAAAAAGAAAGAAAAATGCTATAGTTGATGCACTGAAAAAGAAAGTCAAATGAGCCCTTGCTATCAACGAAATTGAAGAGACTAAAGATGATCAGAATCAATTCAAGACTGTAGAGCATAAGGATAGTACTCTTGGTGAGTTGATAGAAGAAATAATAGTGAATGGGAATCTCAATGATCCTACATTATGTAAGTATGACAAAATGTCTATAGAGGATCAAACTAAAATTGAAGAAGCAGTTATTCAAATGATGCTAAAATTTAAGAGAATACTGATGGAACTTGCTTATTCTTTGCCAATGTCCTTAGATGAAAAGATTGAAGTTAGATGGAACATTGCTGTGGACACCAAGAAGAGAAAAAGAGAGAGATCTTTGCAAAGGATTGCACCTCATCTAAGTATTGGTGATATTGGGTCATACTTGACTAGATATCAAGCAATATTTTTTATCAAACATAGAATATTAATGAACATGGATGAGAATGTTGGTGACATGGACATAGAATGTAATTCACTATGGGAATCAATTCTGAGAGAAGAGAAAGTAGAACAATCTGTATTCCTACAAAAGTCTAAAAAGAGACAAAACTCCAAGGGTAAAGGTATTTTGTGTGATGACAAAGATTATAAAGAGAAAGATGTTGGCATATCGGTTACCATGGTAATTGATATCACTGAGGATGACACTAAGGTGAATATATCATAGGAAGCACCAGAACAAGTTGACATACAGCTGATGAACAAAACTGATGATGATGTTCTTATTCAAGATATTACAGATGGTGATCCTGATGATCAAGATGATACTAATGTAACAATAATATCATTGGAGGATGATGAGACAACATCACTGCCGGGAAATCTACCGACACTAGATGAGGCTATAAAACTTATTTCCAAGATTGCATTGGAGGAAGAGAAACAAGAAGAAAATAAGGATGTTGAAGTTGCACAAATTACACAAGACACTCAAGAAACTATGGATACAAATCAGCCTACTACTGAGGCACAGTTCACAGAAATCAAGGACATAGAGGATAACACAGAGGTGAACCCTCTAGACACCACTACCAAGACTCAACAACAGAGCACCATTGAATAGAAGAAAGATGAGAGTATGTCTATATGGAAGGATACTCCAAAGGATGAAGATACTACTACAGTATTAAAGAGCTCACCTCTCAGAGGCAAGAAGAAGAAAAAAGGTAAAGAGATCATTACTATTGATGAGATCATAGAAATCCCTAATTGTGATCCAAGAACTCTTAGCCCCAACGAACTGAGGAAATATGGGGAATTATGTCAAACAAAGGCAGCTCGGGAGAAGCTAAAATAAACTAAAAAGAACAATGAAATACTCATTGATGTTCAAGACATTCTACAATAGGTTATTCCTGATGCAGATGTTGATGAGATAAAACCTATTATGGATCAACTGGCTACACTTGCACAACAAATCCAGATGCTAGATATTGATTTGGAGAAAAGGATGGAAGAAAGAGTTGAGAGAAAAGTACATGATAAACTCATTGAGAAGCAATGCCAGGAGGTGGCTATAAACAAGGTATAGTTATCAAAGGTAATATCTGACTCTTAGATAATTACAAGTTATATTTTTCAGACCTTGTTGAAATTGTGTCATGCTGACTCGTTCACTTCTGAGATTAGTGAACAAATAGTAAACTCAGAGAAAGAGATTTTAGCATGCACACAGGTAGCATCAACTGAGCCACAAGCTTTATCAAAGCATATCTCAAGGATACATGAAATCAAGCGGTTGATTACCGATCTCAAACACCAAGGAGAGAAAATAAAAGACCAAGTTACAGAGTTGCAGAAAGAACTCATCTTACACCTGAAGATTTTTTAACAGCATATCATTAGGGCACAAACACTTGTATCCACACCAGAACTCTCTGTGTTGGATAATGTTATGGATATACGTGCACAAGTCAGTTATGAGCATCTTGCTCTTGCTAACTTGAAAGAGGAGTGGGACAACCTCTTAGAATCCCTGAAGAAAACCAATAAGAACATTTTTGACAAGCTGTAAGCATACACTATATTTGTTTTGGCATTAATCTCAAAAAGGGGGAAATCAAATGTATATATGCCAAACAAATATCTATTTTACTATGTATACTTTACGCTATCGAGACTATATTGCTAGGGGGAGTACTTGTTGTACTTAAGCATTTATGCATATGTATATGATGGGAGATATAAGGATTTTTGTATATACATTTTTGTTTTGATACTAATGCCAAAGGGGGAGATTGTTATCTCTATAGAGCATTTAGTGTTGTCACTTAGTATCAAAATCCTCCATATACATCAATCGGTAAAGACTATACACCAAAGCATCAGTTAGTTTATCGAGCATCAATACACACTGACATTGATGGTCAGTATACAGCAAGCCTTTGAGACTACACCGATCAGACTAGACAAGCACTTACCGAGGAAAATAGGAAACGGTCTAGGAATCAGTAAAGGCACAATTATCAAGACAAACAGTTACAACAAATTAGAAAATGTATTACCAAGATCAAGAAAGTATCTATTATATAGATATACATTAAATGTGATGTGTATCTCAATGTAAAGTTTTGATCTTAACTATTTTTGTACACCGTAGATCTTAGGGTTATGTATTTTGCTTAACCTAATTTTTGCTAAGGCGGCAAAACTTGAACACTATAAATTGGGTGTGTTCATATCATATTGTAACATGATTTTGAAGAGTTAAAATCACTTGAAGCTATTGCCCACTTTGAGTCTACAGGTTATCAGAATAGAGAACCGAGCATATCAGAACCGAGAAGAATAGTGAAAGAACTAAGCAGAATAGTATTTAGAATAGTATTCAGAATTAACAAGGCAACTGAGCACTACAGAGCAGAAATTCATCACATGCAAGGTGATATTTAATCAGTACTTTATTGATCTATTATAGGAAAATTAGTTGGACGATCATCAGAACATATACTTTATCTATTGCTTTCTTACAATTGTAATAGAGTTTATCAAATCTCCTAACTGAGTGGACTTAATAGTCTTATTGTAAACCTCTTAATAGAGTGCACACTTAACTATGTTGCTAAATCCTATAACTAGGTAGATCTAGCTGATCTGATATGTTACTCCTAATAGGGTAAGATCACCATAAGTGATCACCATTGTAGCCTTAACAGGCAAGCACTTTTCTATCTGCAGTAGTGAAGAATTTGTGGGTGTAATCTCCACCATAGTTTTTACCTTCTAACAAGGGTTTCTGCATTACCAAAATACTTGTGTTATGTGTTTACATTGATGAGTTTATGGTTTACTTTCATAATTTATCTATGTAACTATTTTATGCAAGTTATTTTGATCGGTAAATACAGTATGCATATTCAGCATTGAAGGGACCTAAGTAAAAGTTTTTGTGGATACTGATTCACCCCTCCCCTCTCAGTATCTATCTCTCCTATTTCCAACATTGCTGCATAAGAGCCCAATCCATTTCAGAAAGGGTTCTAAGCTGGCCCCTCTCTTTGTTGGACCTTTTGAAATTTTGGAGAGAATAGGCCCAGTAGCATACCGTTTAGCTTTTCCACCTAGCCCATCACACATCCATGATATCTTTCATGGATCTATTTTGAGGAAGTATATTTATGATGAGACTCATATCTTGATTGGGATGCTTTATAGGTGGAGTATGATCTTAACAATAATCTTCAAATTATGTACTGCAATACTCACCACCATTATCAGATCTAAGACATTTTAACCTTTTATCAGTCTCATTCTCAACCAAGCATTTCCATTTCTTAAAAGTTTGAAATACATCAGATTTATGTCTAAGGAAATAAATCCATACTTTTCTTGTTGCATCATCTATAAATGTAACATAATATAGAGAGCCACCATGGGAAGATACTTGAGCTAGCCCCCATACATCTGTATGCACAAGCTCTAATCTCTCATTTTTCTTTTCCTTTCCATTCTTTACAAAACTAACTCTCTTTTTTTTTTTTTTTTATAAACACAACTTTCATAGAAATCTATATTGACACATTTCAGACCAGGTAAAACTCTCTTTAAATGAAGTAATTTCATACCTTTTTCATTCATGTGCCAGAGTGTTGTGTCAAAATCTATAGCAAGGGTTTGATGTTCTTCCTGCTCAACTGTAGCCACTATTCCTGAACATTCATTATCTTCTGAAATAATTAAAGTAGAAGGAACAGTATGACCTATACAAAGATATAAGGTGTCTACTTTCACACCTTTTTCTACTATTAAGGAACCTTTTGAAACCTTTCAATTTATATCATTAAAAGTAACTGTTCAACCCTCATCACCCAGTCGCCCTACTGAAATTAATTTCCTACTCAGCCTTGGAACATGCCTTACCTCTTGTAGTATCCAATGATTCCCATTCTGTAACTTAATCTTAATTTTTCCCTTTCCAACAATCTGATAGGGTTCATTATCTCCCAAATAAACTAGCCCAAAATCCCCTTGGACATAATCAAGAAAGTAACCTCTATGGGGTGTAGCATAAAATGAATCCCCAGAATCTAAAACAATACTTTCTAAAGAAAGAAGCAAGGCATCCTCTTCAGGTTTATTACTTACCACATTTTCCTCCTTGTTACCTTCTTGTTTGTCTCCTTATTTATTCTTCTGAGACCAGCAATCTTTCTTCTTATGACCTGGTTTTCCATACTACCAGAAATCATTTGGTCCTTTGGATTTAGATCTCTTTCCCTTTGATTTTCCTCTTGATTTCCCATGATTTATAGAGTTATTTCCTCTCTCATTGGTTCTACCTCTTCTTTTTGCATTTAAGTCACTACCTAATGTGGATCCACCTAAGCTTTTCCTATGAATTTTCTCACTCATAATAATACCAACAACATCATCAAATTGTATGGTGTTAGAACCAGGAATAGAGTTATTAATAGCCATTACCAAGCCATTCCAGCTTTTAGGCAAAGAAAACAAAATCAAGAGAGCCCTGAATTCTTTGTTAAAAATAACATTGACAAAATTTAATTGACTGGTAACTATATTAAGCTCATTTAAATGATCAGCAACGGATCCACCTTCCACAATTTTTTTATTAAACAAACACTTCATGAGAAATACCTTATTTGAAGCGGAGGGCTTTTCATACAACTTCGCTAGGGTTTTTATCAAATCTTTAGTCATCGTTGCTTGTGTAATATTGAATGTCACTGATTGTGCCAGGCATAATCGAATACTACCAAGAGCCTTTCTATCCAAAATTGTCCATTCCTCATCAGAAATGCTTGCTAGTTTATTAGCTTTTCCTTCCAACAACCGCCATAGATCCTTCTGATAGAGATAGTCCTCCATTTAAATTTTCTATTAGTGAAATTTTTGCCCATTAAAATTGTCAACCTTCAGCCTACCCTTGTCTGCCATTTCTCCCACTCAACCATGAGATCTTCCTACAGAGGATAACTGAAAACAACCTTTCTATGATACTACTTGTTAGGATTAACAAGATAGAAATAATAATTACATGCAAATATAACCAATATCAAAACAACCATAAACCTCATAGAAGAGAATAGAAGACATAAAGATTTAACTTGGTTCACCCAATCCCTGGGCTACGTCCACCAATATCAAGTCTAGTATTATTATTATCTAGTGATTACAACTTGATTACAATCTGTAATCCCTTACAGCTCTATTCTGCCACAAGTACAAAAACTACATAATGAAATCCATAACCCTAATAGATATTATACAATATTTTTCCATTTTAGGGTTAGACTAAGTTACAAATATGTCAGCCCAAAAATGGCCAAAAATATGTCAGCCCCAAAAAAATTCACTTGGGGCCCAGCCTGGCCCCGAACGCTGGCGAGTGCAGGATGAAAAGTGTACAGTACTTTCCTGATCAATCATCACAAGCTAACACACAATGTAGATGAGAGATCAATACCCCCACCTATTTGATGAACTCTAGGAGGAAGTTCATGCCTAGGGGGGGAGGATGTGAGGTCCTACCCTGACCCATCTTAGCTCGGTAGTTGTTTTGACATTTGGTTCATCTTGATGATACATTGTTTAGACACATCAAGCCTATTTTGGATTATGACTTACTATCATTAGACCTTATGAGATGATTATTATAGATTTATATAATGATTATGTTAGTCATACTCTTTATATGCTTGTATTGGTTTCATGCTTACCTTATGATATATGAATTATGAATTCTACATTTTCTATGTCGTCTTATAGAATAGTAAATGTTGATAGTGTAATGGTTCAATGATTAGCGTAGGGTATAATATGGATTATAATTATGAATCATGAAATATAGTTCCTTTATATATATTGAGTTTAGATATTATTATTTCACTTTCAATATGATTATTTATGTGATAAGTTTATGAGTTACTGACATCGAAATCAAGTGTGCAGGATTATGACCATAGTTGTAAATGTGGGGAAACAAGGATTGATCTATGTGAAAATAGTTTAAAACCAAGGTCGCCTGTAAGAAGAGAACGACTTTGTTGTTACATAATTTTATTCATAAATGTGATGCATGTATGAGGGTATGTGCAAGATCATGAGGGGCCAAAAAGCTGCGATGTTAGTTCAAAACTTTGACAATGTAGGTGACGACTTTTTTTTCACCTGAGTTTGATAAAACAAAAAGGGTATCTTAAGGAGATTATCAGCTTTCTATCGATATAATTGCTATCAAATTTTGAATTCAGTAAGTAATTATTAGTTATTTTCTAATTGAGCTACCTCTAAAGTGTTGATTTATATACTGATTGAAAAATGACTATAACTTTCAAACGGTATAACATTTTTGAAATCTGAAAAATGCGTCACATTCTATGCTTCACCTACTATAAGGAAAAAAAAAATTTGAATTTTGTAAAGTTTTGAATGAGTTAAGGTGGTTAGACATGGGAGTTTTTTTATTCTAAAAATGTTGTAGAAAAAAATTCATAATTAATTATTTTTTTGAATAAAATTACAAAAAATACGAGTCACATCTAGGCATGAGTCTACTACTTATATATAAAATCTTATAATAAAATATTATCATTTGACTATGATTATGGTGGTTAGACATACACCTACTTGTTTTTTTCCTAAAATTTTTGTACTACTGCATTGAAATCTATACTTTTCACCAATCATACTAACTTTTTCTCAAAAAAGGCCTAGTAGTTTAGAAACTACATTCAATTTTCTATAGATTCTATTCTTACAACATTTTGATATTAGGTTCATAGCTAGTTGAAATTTTCACATCAAGTTGACTAACCCTGATTTGCTGATTTTTCATTGCCACTTAAGGGCATAGTTTGGCCCCTCATGATCTTGCACATACCCATGAATGTGGTTGCTAATGTTTGTAAATGCATTATTAGATGTTAATTCATTTTATGTAAATGTAAATGTAATATGTCAGCTAGGCATGCCAAGTGTGTAATATGATGTGTACCGCACCTTTTCTTTAGGTTGTCTTGTGTATCCCTAGGCTTGGTTAGTGGTTTAGGGTATCAATTAGGTTTATGTCATCATGATTCCATTTTCGGATGCAAACTTAACTAGGGTTTTTTAAGGGCTATATGGAGTCCTATGGTGTAGTTAAGGTTGGTTTTTAGTGCCCCAAATCATGAACATGAGTTAGGGGGCCTATTTTTACCATTTCGACTTCCCTAGGCCTCCATATTGCCTCTCTAAGTGGGCCATCTTTGGTAATGACGAGTTTGGGAATGTTTTCTAGGATATCTCACCTTTCCATGTTTTGAATTGCATTCCATTTCCATAGCAAGGGCAAATATCATGTTAGCTAGGATCTAGAAACCTAACTTATTTTGGTATGAGGGAATGAGAGAGAAATTTTGGAGAGTCTTTAGGGAAGGAGACTAGGGAGTTAGACACTTCTTGGCTATGCTAGTTTGAGAGTTAGAGAGGAAATTACTTGGGAGATTTTCTAGTGATTTTTGAGAAGGGAAGAAAGCTAGGAATCAAGGAAAGAGATCTTCCACAAACCTCCATTTTCCATTGCTTAGGAGAAAGGTTGGTGATTCCATCATGTATATGTTTGTGTAATTGCATTCAAAAGGTGAAAACTTTTGTGAAACTTGTAATATGTTGCTTCTTTTGTGTGAATCTTTTATTGTGTTGTTTCATTGTTCTTATATGACTCTACTCTTGTTTTACTATCTTGTTTTGCAATATGTTTATGGGTGTGCAAGATACTCCTCATCCTTGGGAGGATTTGAGGATCTCTTGGGGGGAAGGGCTCAATTGATAATTCTATATGTTTGAGAGCTTGGATGTATGGGCATCCTTGAGGGCCTACTTATGATTTTGTTTGGGGGCCATAAGGGATGTGTTTAAGCTCTTGGTGTTGAGTTGTATGTTGGAAGGAGCCTTGTGAAGGAATGTAAGAAATATTTGAAATCCTTGTTTGTGTATGAGTAAGGCGTCTCCAAATTAGAAGTTTCCCCCTGCACCCATTTATGGATCCAATTTTGATCCTTTGTGCAAGCTTGGGAAAAGAGAGTAAAAAAATTGTATGTACTTGTCTCAATGTGTTGTTTCTATGTTTTTGTGAGTTGTATGTTTTCCACCTATCCATTCTTGTTTCCCCTAGCTTAGGGGTGGCCATGAAATGGCCTAGGCTCGGAGGTGAGCCTCCATGGTCATGTGGAAATAGTTTTGTGTTGTAGGTTGGTTTGCATGGAGTGAAGTTGAAGTTGAAGTTTGAAGTTTCAAAGTTAAAGATGAGAAATTTAAAGAAATGTTTACATTGTAATATTACTTGTAATTTGATCCTTTTGGATTTATTTGTATGAATACATTTATGTTGATGAGAGAAAATTGTATACTTGGTAAAACTATTTTCAAGATTAATTTCAGTCTTTTGAATAAGGAAAACAGTGTTAGATTATTTTTGTAATTTGTGAAATATGAAAGTGTGATAATTTATTAATTGTATTAATTTTCTGCAAAGACAATGCTATTAAATTGATGGAAAATCTTATTAAGTAGACAATGTCTGATAAATTTGTTAGAAGCATTTATTCACTACGATGTATATGAAGTTAAAATTAAGAAAGCTATTACCTAATTTCATTTGCTTGCAAATTTTTGTGTTAATTCTAGTGTTGATTTATTGAATGGAAAATTACTATATGACTATTCTTTTCTACAAAAATAATGTGAAAATCAGTAAAAGGAAATTACTACATGGTTAATTTTCCTACAAATTCCATGTTTATTAATTTTAAGAAATTATCTAACCATATTTGTAATTTTGTTGTGCAAATCATTGTTCTGTTAAATGCAGATATTTAGCATGTAATTAAACTCTACATAGTGTTGCACAAAAATAGAAATATATAGCATTGTTTTCAAATTTAGTACATAAAAGAAATATGTCCAAAATAGAAAGCTTCCTATGATTTTATTTCCTTTCTAATTAAATTTATGTAGATATCAAAATCTAGTTTACTAGTATTTTAGAAAGAATCTTCTATTCATTGAAATATTAGAAAGCATGTTAAAATAGATGCAATGTTGAACCCTTCCTAATGAATAATTACTATAGTTTTAGATAGATTGAAATTTCTGTTTAACAAGGTTAAGACTATACCTATACACATTATGACAGGAAAAAAAAATAATAATAATAATTTTAATTGCTTAAATAAACTAGTAGTTAACATTGTTTATAAGTATATATTTTATTATCTATATATCCTAGAGATATATACATAATAATATTTTTACATTATAAACTATATTTAAAGAAACAAATAAAAAGAGTGTTTGTATTTATATTTAATATTAAAGATGAGTATATGTTGTTCTAGTTATTTTATATATATTCATGTGTGTATATATATATATATATATATATATATATATATATATATATATATATATATATATATATATATATATATATATATATATATATATATATATATATATATATATTCTGAAACAGCTTAGACATATATATTTTATTATTATATATATATATATTAAAAATAATATATAATATATATTACATATTACATATATTATATATTTTTAAAATATAAAATTAAAAAAAGATGGGTCGAAGCCCTAGTCTAACCCCTCTAGGCCACTGTGAATGCAACACTCTCATGATTGTAGTCACGACAATGATTGCAATCACTGCTTGTGGCTACAGCCACGTCAGTGACTAAGGTCATTGTTTGTGGCTTGGTCACACATCAGTGGCCTACGGTTTTCAAACCCTTGCATATTAAAAAAAATATAGTGTTGATAAGAATTTACAAATAAATGAAAAGATATGCTCTATGTAACAGATCATAAAATAAATACATACACATAAGCCCTAGGGTTTTTAAATTAAAAATAAAGAAGGAAGAAATATGCTAGTGAAAATCACTGAGATCGTCAAAAGATCTATAGCAGCAAGCTTGTTGTAGCTATTGTTGATATGTCTCTCTTATCCTCTCAAGAAAATAGGTGTGTATATTCACACCCTAAGAGTGAGCATATACACAATATATTTGATGAGAGAACACAAGAAAATTTTCTCCATTCCTTGCCCTCTAACCCTGCAAAAGAAAATGTAGAAATGAGGCTTTTCAAGTTTCCAAGTGTTTTTAAAGTGCTTCCAACCCTAATTTTGAATTAGGGTTTGGGGGTCACTTAGTTATGATTTTTTTTTAACAAATGATTTTCATCTATTTTAGTCACACTCTTGTTTTATTTGAATTTAAGGACATTCTTTTACTTAAAGTTTCTTTAAGTAATTTATTTAATTTGTAATGGGGATTTGTGAACTAGGAATTAAAATTCTATTCTTTTAGATTATTAAATTTTAATTTAATAGTTTGCGATATTTCCTTATAAGATATGTAGTAAGGAAAATTTATTGGACAAAATTATTTCCCATTTAAATTATTGGTTATAATATTTCATGAAATATAAATGCCAATAACATATATCATTTAGTAAGATTTAAAGTAAATTAAATATTAAGTTGGGATGTTATTAAGGTTATGTATTAGGAAAAATATATTGGATTAGACAGATATTTTTCATTTAGTTTATTAATTAAAAAGGTTGTGAAATATATTAATTTTGTAGTCGTAATTCTTTTAGTAGGATTATATTCTTAACTAAAATATAATGTCATTTATAACATTTCCATTTAGTCTTTCATTAAATTGCAAATGGAGAAATTTGCTAGTACTAGTGAATGGAAGATTAGCGTGTAAAATTAATTATGTGGCTAGACTTTTATAATATAATATTAAGGTTAATTATGGAAGAATATAAATATTCAAATTAAGTGAAGGAACATAGTTTATAAATGTATTAACTAAATTAATTTTTAAATGTTTTATAACTCAAACATTTCCTATAATTGATTAATTTTATCCCTTTAAGATTCTTAGGGTTAAACCATATTAACCTAAAAACTAACTCGGGATATTTAGGGAGATGTTTTCCCTTTATTATATCCTTCCCCCTATTGCCTAATGTCTTCCACCATGTAGGGGATGAAGGCACACTAGCGCATGTCTTGTGTTCCCTTATGTAACATTGGGTGACTAGCCCATGCGAGATATCGTTTCTCGAAGCTTCGCATCGATGGGCTATTGGGTAACCGAGTTTTCATAAAGTGTTCATTTAGTGTTTGAAAAAAAAAATTGTTCTTGTGTTTTGTCTATTATTTTTGGGCATTACATTCAAGACTCATGAGCTTAATTATCCTACCCATTACCTTGAGCGAGTAGCGATGGTGCATGCTTTGATGAGATGGTGACATTTCTTATTAGGCCATAGATTTGAGCTTCACTCAGATCATCAGAGTCTATGGTACATATTCACTCAGCTAAATCTCAATGCTAGACAAAGGAGATGGATGGAGTTCTTATGCGAGTATGACTTCAACATTCACTACATCAAGGGTAGGGAGAATGTGGTAGTAGATTCCTTGAGTAGGAAACGTCATGAGCTCTTAGCTATGACTACTAGCACATATTTGAGAGGGTGCATACTGCAGCACTTACAGGAGGATGCCTTCTATTCAGAGGGTAGACAAATGGTTCAGGCTCAGAGACCCCTAGAGGGGAAGTTCTCAGATTATACCCTAGAGTCCAATGGCCTTCTTCTCCATAGAGGCTTCATTTATGTACCTTCTTCCGATGGGTTGTGTGATATCATTATCCTTGAGGCTCATAGAGAACCTTATGTAGTGCACGCTGGAGTCAAGAAGTTACATGCATATTTAAGAAATCTTTATCATTGTTCGGGTATGAGGACACACATTACTGAGATAGTAGCTAGATGCTTGGAGTGTCAGCAGGTTAAGGCGGAGTACCGTCATCCAGGTAGACTTCTTCAGCCACATGAGACACCTGAGTAGAAGTGGGACATTATTTCCATGGATTTTATATTTGGTTTTCCTATGTCATCTCATTGCCATGATGCCATTATGGTGATAGTGGATAGGTTGACTAAGGTAGCCCACTTCTCACCCATACGTACTACCTTCACACCACCTATAGTGGCATACGTATTTTTGAGAGATATTGTCAGACTTCATGGCATTCCATGCACAATCATATCACACAAGGACTCTCTCTTTACTTCATCTTTTTGGAGAGAGCTTCAGACCGCTTTTGGCACCAGGCTCAATTTTAGCACAAAATATCACCCAGAAATAGATGGTTAGACTGAGAGAGTTAATCGGGTATTAGAGGATATGCTACGCATGTATGTGATGGATCATTAGGTCATGTGGGAGGAGTACCTACATTTATTCAAGTCTTCCTATAATAATGGGCATCATTCATCATTAGGTATGCCTCCATACCAGACCTTGTATGGCAGACCTTGTAGGACACCATTGAGTTGGGACAAGATTGAGGACATAGTTTCTACTAGTCCAGAGTTGGTCATACAAATGGAGCAGTAGGTAGATTTGATTACACAGCATCTTAGAGAGGCCCAAGATCAATAGAAGAAGTATATAGATGCTAGGAGGGAAATCATATGAAAGGTTACAGGTCTTTGAACTCCTACAATAACTGAGGTCACCCGATCATCATCTAAATACTCCACTATCTTCTATCTACAATCAATCTTTGCTCTATGGGAATAGATCCAATCCATAACGAGAATGACATCATAGGATCCAAGTGGTGTGACATAAATGTCAAATGAGGTGGTAAAGTTCCTAATCTACAACTGGAAACCTCTCACCATGGAACTATTAGATACTCTAGCACCTGAGACTAACTCAACCTCCCAACTAACATCCTACCTAGCTGCCACTAGCCCATGTCGCTCCACTATAAAAGGTGAAACAAAAGAGTTAGTAGCCCTAGAATCAAATAGGATAGAAATGCTACTACCTTTGATTGTGCATGCAGCCTCTATAACTGTTGCCTAGTGCTCAGCCTAACAGTTATCAACCATTTCAAATACTCTGTGTGCTCTTCCCATGTCTCCTACAGTAGGCTCAGAAGTTTTCGGCCTCTAACAACCGGCTAGAAAGCTTGTATAACAATCCCTAGCTATGTGCCCCATGGCACATGTGTAGCATGGACCTCTAGCCTATAGTTGTATCCCCTGAGGCCTAGAATATTGTTTTCCTCCTGTAGCACTAGACCCACTAAATCCACCTCTAGATGCCTGAGACTATCCCCTCTGATCTCGTCAAGATCCCTGTGAATGCCACTGCTAGGGCTTAGAGCCCTACTATCCCTAAGAAGATATCTATCTCTAGTTCTACTGAGACTATTATGGCTATTGGTGCTACTACTGAGGTGCGCTAGATGATCCTAATGAGTTCTTCTAATTTCCCTTCCAGTGAGATTTCTTGAAACTAGAGGACTAAGATGTGGCATTATGGTTCTGTGATTGGTCCTGGGTGTTGTGAGACCTATTATGGATTTCCTAAGAAATCATGGCCCTCTCAATTGTATCATGTAAATATCCTGAGGGTGTCATTCGTACTCTATCATCTATGCAATAGTTCAACCCCTTGATAAATCAATTGACCTATAGTTTCTCATCCTTCATGTAGTCCACATAAGGAAGGAGTTCAAGAAACTTATTCTCATATTGGGCTACTGACAGGCCTCTCTGCTGTAAGTCATGAAACTCATCGATGTGACACTGTCAGAAATGCTCTAACATATATCGAGCTCGAAATCTCTCCAAAAAGGTCTCCCATGTGAGGGTGTCCATGGTAAGATGAATCTTAACCTCCTCCTGCTTCCACCAAGTAGAAGTTTTCCCTCTCAACATGTGTACTACAAAACATACCTTAAGGTTTCTCTCATAAGAACACAACCCAAAGAAAGAAAAAACATTAATGAATTACTCATATAAATCAACACTAGAATCAACACAAAATAAGCAATGCACTAATGAATTACTCATATAAACATTAGATTTCTATTTAATTAAATTTTAATAAATTTTATGTATACTTATATATATAAAGAAGTATAGGCTTTTCTCTTCTTCAACTTTATGAATGTATATTATGTCATGCTAGTAGAGCTCATTTTTTTTCTTTGACGTTTCTGAGATGTCCATCCTTTTAGAGAAAACTTTAGTAAAGAGAAGTCAGTAGTAGGATGTCTCCAGTCATGTGTGGTGGTTGTCAATGTGGGCAGAGACCTAGAGGCAATCATGTAGTAGTAGAGGGAGATGAGTGGGAAGCTAAAGGAGTAGGTGACGTGCAGGGACCCCCTCTTGTACCACCACCAAATCCCAACCAGGACATCCTTAATGTATTACAGGATCTAGTTAGTATTTTTTAGATAGATTGCCTCTCAGAGGTCAGGAGGCTAAGGTCTAGGAGTGGACTAGGAGTCCCCCTCCTAGATGAGTAGAGGAGCAGGTAGTTCATGAGGATGATTCTATACACATGCTAGAGCCACCACTAGCGGTAGTGCCAATAGTGCCCCATGATACAAGGGACCAAATCAAAAACCTCATACAACTACAATCACCACCCTTTTTAGGATCTGCAGGTGGGGAAGAAGCTAAGGCTTAGATTTTGAACCTTGAGAGATGTTTTGGGTTGTGCCCTTATGAGAGAAACCTTAAGGCATGACTTGTAGTTCACATGCTAATGGGAACTACCTCTACATGGTGGAAGCAGGAGGAATATAAGAGTCATCTTATCATAGATACCCTCACATGGGAGACCTTCATGGAGAGATTCCAAGCCCAATATATGTCGAAGAACTTTAGACAGCATCACATCGATGAGTTTCATGACCTACAATAGAAAGGTCTAACAGTAGCACAGTATGAGTGTAGGTTTCTCGAGCTCCTTCCTTATGTTGATTACATGAAGGATGAAAAACTCTAGGTTATCCTCTTTATTAAGGGGTTGAACTATACCATAGCTAATAGAATGTGCATGGTACCATTAGGAGACTTTCATGATATAGTTCAGAGGGCCATGATAGTTGAGGAGATCCATAATAGGTCTCATAATGCACAAGATGGGTCATAGAACTATAATTTTGCACCACAGTCTTCTGGTTTCCAAAAATCTCACTAGAAGAGAAATCAAAATAACTCTAGCACACCATAGCATTATCAGTAGTCTCAGCAGAGTCCCCGATGTGACTAGGGAGCTCAGACTTAGTCATCTAGAGGTGGCTTCAGTATATCTAGTATGACACGTGGGAAACAATAGTCTAGAACTTAGGGGAGTTAGTTCTAGGCTAGAGGACCATGGTATACTTGTGGTGCCATGGGGCACATTGCTAAAGATTTTCCTATGGGTCATCTAGTTGGCAGTCAGATGACGACAGCTTCAGAGCCCACCATAGGTGACATGGATAGGTTCCACTGAGTATTCGCAATAGTTGATGACCACTGAGCTAAGCATCAGGCCATGGTTTTTGAGAGCATAGGTGGAGTCAAACAAATAGTTGGCTTTGGAGCCCATATGTATACTAGCTCGTAGGACACTAGCCCTTCGAGGTCGAGAGCTGAACTAGGTTAGGGTCCAGTGGGATTACTATGATGAGGTCATAGCATCTTGGGAGGACACAACTCAGATGAGAGATCAGTATCCCCATCTATTTGATGAACTCCTGGAGGAAGTTCATGCCTAGGGGGGAACAATGTGAGGTCCCACCCTGACCCATCTTAACTCTATAGTTTTTTTGACAGTTTGTTTATCTTGCTGATGCATTGTTTAGAGACACTAGACCTATTTTACATCATGAATTTCTACCATTAGACTTTATGAGATGATGTTTACAGATTTATATGATGATGATATTAGTCTTACTCTTTATATGCTTGTATTGGTTTCATGATTACCTTATGATATATGAATTATAATTTTTGCATTTTTTATGTTACCTTATAGAATATTAAATGATGATAGTGTAATGGTTCAATGATTAACTTAGGGTTACTTGCTTATGTAAAAATTCAATGTATATTTCAATTTTTGTAGAATTAGGGTATAATGTGGATTATGTTTTTAATTCATGAAATGCAGTTTCTTTATGTATTGAGTTAGATGTCATTATTTCTCTTATTTCACTTTCGATATGATTATATATATATGCATTTAGTTTATGAGATACTGACATCTGAATTAAGCATGCATGATTATGACCATGGTTGTAAATGTGGGGAAACAAGAATGGATCTATGTGAAATCAATTTAAAACTAAGGTTGGCTCTAAGACTCTGTCTCCCACCAAATACTCTTTGTCAATCCTCTAGCATCTACATACTTCTTTTGTCGATCCTGGACCTCTCTAAGATGTTGCCTAATTAGATCTACCTGTTGCTCCATCTATTTGACCAACTCTTGACCAATAGAAAATATGTCCTCAATCCTGTCCCAACTCAATGGTGTCCTGCAAGGTCTGCCATATAAGGCCTAGTATGGAGGCATACCTAATGATGAATGATGCCCATTATTATAGGAAAACTTGACTAAATGTAGGTACTCCTCCCACCTAACTTGATGATCCATCACATACATGTGTAGCATGTCCTCTAATACCTTATTAACTCTCTCAATCTGACCATCTGTCTCTGGGTGATATGTTGTGTTGAAATTGAGCCTAGTGCCCAAAGTGGTCTGAAGCTCTCTCCAAAAAGATGTAGTAAAGAGAGAGTCCCTGTCTGATATGATTGTGTGTGGAATGCCATGAAGTTAGACAATATCTCTCAAAAATACCTATGCCACTATAGGTGCTATGAAGATAGTACATATGGGTGAGAAGTGGGCTACCTTAGTCAACCTATCCATTGTCACCATAATGGCATCATGGTGATGAGATGACATAGGAAGACCAACTATAAAATCCATGGATATAACATCCCACTTCCACTCAGGTATCTCATGTGGTTGAAGAAGTCCACCTGGATGATGGTGCTCTGCATTAACCCACTAACACTCCAAGCATCTAGCTACTATCTCAGCAATGTGTGTCCTCATACCCGGCCAATGATAAAGTTGTCTCAAATATACATGTAACTTCTTGACTCTATGGTGTGCTGCATAAGGTGCTCTATGAGCCTCAAGGATAATGATATCATGCAACCCAATAGAAGAAGGTACATAAATGTGTCCTCTATGGTGAAGAAGGCCATCAGAGTCTAGGGTATAATCTAAGAAATTCCCCTCTAGAGGTCTCTGAGCTTGAACCATCTATCTAACCTCTGAATAGAAGGCATCCTCTTGTAAGTGATGCAGTATGTGCCCTCTCAAATCTATGCTAGTAGTCATAGCTAAGATCTCATGACACCTCCTGCTCAAGGCATCTTCTACCACATTCTCCTTACCCTTGATGTAGTGAACATCAAAGTCATACTCGCATAGGAACTCCATCCATCTCCTCTATCTAGCATTGAGATTTAGCTGAGTGAATATGTACTGTAGACTGTGATGATTTGAGTGAAGCTCAAATCTATTTCCTAATAAGAAATGTTGCCATCTCATCAAATCATGCACCAATACTGCTAGCTTAAGGTCATGGGTAGGATAATTAAGCTCATGAGTCTTGAGCTTCTTGGACTTTTAGGTAATAGGTTGACCATCCTGCATCAGTACTGCCCCAATCCCATCTAAAGATGCATCTGTGCACATCACAGAATCTATTGAAGGATCAAGTACCACAAGAATAGGTGCAATGGTAAGTGCTCTCTTGAGCTCCTGAAAAGCTCTCTCGCACCTCTCTATGTACTCAAACTTCTTCCCCTTTCTCTGAAGGGATGTGATGGGATGGGCCACTCAAGAGAATCCCTTGACAAATCATCTATAATAGCCTGCAAGGCCCATGAAGCTCCTAACCTCTGTCACACTAGTAGGTGTTGGCCAATCTATAATCACCCTAATCTTAGATGGTTTAATTGAGATCCCATCTCCTGATATCACATGACCTAAATAGTAATCCTCTATCCTGAAGAATGCACACTTCAACAAGCTGTCATACAACTCATTATCTCTCAAGCGCTGTAAGACCTATCTTAAATGCTCCTCATGTTCATGCTCGTCTCAGGAGTATATCAATATATCATCATAAAAATAGCATTACAACTTAACCTAAATTATGTTAAAATCTTTAGTATTCTTGGAAATTAATGAATTACTCATATAAACATTAGAGTTCTATTGAATTGAATTTTAATAAATTTGTTTATACTTATATATATAAAGAAGTATAGGATTTTCTCTTCTTCAACTTTATGAATGTATATTATGTCATGCTAATAGAGCTCCTTTTTTTTCTTTGACCTTTCTAAGACATCCATCCTTTCAGGGAAAAGTTTAGTAAAGCTAAGTCAGTAGTAGGATGCCTCCAGTCATGCGTAGTGCTTGCCGATGTGGGAAGAGACCCAGAGGTGGTCAAGTTATAGTAGAGGGAGATGAGAAGGAAGTTGAGGGATTAGGTGACATGCAAGGCCCCCCTCCTATACTTCCATCTAATCCCAACTAGGACATCCTTAATGCATTACAAAATCTAGTCAGTATTAGTTTGGATAGATTTCCTCCTGGAGGCTAGCAGACTGAGGTCTGAGAGTAGAGTAGGAGTCCCCCTCCTAGATGACTAGAGGAGTAGGTAGTTCATGAGGATGAGTTGGTACACATGCCAAATCCACCACTAGTGGTAGTGCCAAGAGTGCCCCTATGATATAGGGGACCAGATCAAAAACCTTATACAACTACAGCCACCACCCTTTTCAGGATCAATGGGTGGGGAAGAAGCTAAGGATTTTATTTTGAGCCTTGAGAGATGTTTTGGGTTGTGCCCTTATGGGAGAAACCTTAAGGCACAACTTTTAGTTCACATGATGAGGGGAATTGCCTCTACATGGTGCAGGCAAGAGAAATATAAGAGTCATCTTCTCATAGATACCCTCACATGGGAGACCTTCATGGAGAGATTCTGAGCCCCATATATGTCAGAGCACTTTAGACAGTGTCACATTGATGAGTTTCATGACCTACAGCAGAAAGGTCTAACAATAGCATAGTATGAGTGCAGGTTTCTCAAGCTCCTTCCTTATGTTGATTACATGAAGGATGAGAAACTACAGGTCAACCACTTTATTAAGGGGTTGAACTATGTCATAGCTAATAGATTTCAGATGGTACCATTAGGAGACTTTCATGATATAGTTGAGAGGGCCATGATAACTGAGGAGATCCATAATAGGTCTCATAATGCATAGGACAGGTCACAGAACCGTAATTTTTCACCACAGTCTTTGGGTTTCTAGAAATCCCACTAGAAGGGAAATCAGAAGAACTCCAACACACCATAGCAGCAGTAAAAGTCTCAGAAGAGTCCCCAATTTGATGAGGGAGCTCAAACTTGGTCATCCAGACGCGGCTTCAGTAGATCCGGTATGACAAGTGGGAAACAATAGTCTAGAACTTAGGGGAATTAGTTCTAGGCTAGAGGACCATGTTATACTTGTGGTACCATGGGGAACATTGCTAGAGATTATCCTACGGGTCATCGAGTCGGTAGTCAGATGTAGGCATCTTCAGAGCCCACTATAGGTGACATGGGTAGGTTCAACCAAGTATTCATAGTAGTTGATGACCATCAGGATGAGCATCTGGCCATGGATTTTTAGAGCATAGGTGGAGTCAGACAGATAGTTGGCTTTGGAGCCCATACGTATACTAGCTCGCGAGATCTTGGCCCTTCGAGGATGAGAGTTGGACCAGATTTGGGTCCAATTGGATTTCTATGATAAGGTCATAGCATCTTGGGAGGACACATCTCAAATGCGAGATTAACATCCTCATCTATTTGATGAACTCTAGGAGAAAGTTCTTGCCTAGGGGGGAAGGATGTGAGGTCCCACCCTAACACATCTTAACTTGACAGTTGTTTTAACACTTGGTTTATCTTGCTGATGCATTATTTAGAGACACTAGACCTATTTTGCATCATGAATTTCTACCATCAAACTTTATGAGATGATATTTACAGATTTATATGATGATGATGTTAGTCATACTCTTTATATGCTTTTGTTGGTTTTATGATTACCTTATGACATATGAATTCTAAATTCTGTATTTGTTACATTACCTTATATAATAGTAAATGATGATAGTGTAATGGTTCAATGATTAACCTAGGGTTACTTTCTTATGTAAAAATTGAATGTACATTTCGATGTTTGTAGAATTAGGGTATAATGTGGATTATGTTTTTGATATGATTATGTCTCTTGTTTCACTTTCAATATGATTATATATATATATATATATATATATATATATATATATATATATATATCTGCATTGAGTTTATGAGATTCTGACATCTGAATCCAGTGTGTAGGATTATGACATGGTTGTAAATGTGGGGAAACAAGGATGGATCTATCTGAAATTAGTTTAAAACCAAGATCAGCTCTAAGAATAGAATGACCTCATTGTAACGTGATTTTATTTTGTAATGTGATGCATGTATGTATGATGTTGTAAATATTTGTAAATGTATTTTGATGTAAATGTTATTATGTAAATGTAAATGTAAATGTTAAATATCCACTAGGCATGCCAAGTGTGTAATGTGATGTGTGCTTTTATGAGGTGTCACTTGACACTATTGTGATGAGATGGCATGTCTAAGTGGAATGTAGGCCCTACCTTCTTCCTTGGGTTATCTTGTGATGTAGGAGCATCCTAGGGTAGTTAGCTATCCTGCATGTTTGGGAGATTTGATGGAGTCATGTGGACTTATTTTCATGTGTGAGGGGTTTGGTAGAGTTGGATAAACCTACTTGGATCTTTGGTAATTGGTTTTGATGTATTTAATGGAACTTGGGATGGTCTTGGTTGCTCAGCATGGCCTAGGAGGAGCTCGGCCTTGCTTAGGAATTTGGTACCTATTTCAGGCTATATAAGTAATTTTCCACAAAGATTTAGAGGCTGTAAATTTCATGGATTGAAGAGGACCTATATTTCTACCTACGGTTTGAAGCATGAGTTCTAATTCATCCAGAGCTAGGAGATATCATGATTTTACTAAGACATCTATTTTGGGCATTTAATTGTTGTTGTTGGCTGACTTGTGGCATTTAATTTCGGTATTTGTATTTAATTTATGTTCAGGGCCAACCTATGGCTTAGATTTGTATAAGTAGGGGTTGTGGGGGAAGTCATTATTCATTTATTCATCCATCTTGGAGAAGAGGAAGAGGTAGAGGAGCGAGTTTGAGAGGAGCTAGTGGCTGCAGCTTGGGAAACAAGGGGATTGCTTGGTGGGCTTGCGAGCACAAGTTTAGATCTTCCTTGGGGTTCCTACCAGTGTGTGGATTGGGCTAGCTAGGGTTTGGTTTGGATCTTGCAAGATCTTATGGAGTTTCTATTGTAATTGCATTTTATTTGGCCGTAACCCAGAAGGCCTTACAGTTGGGCATGTTGGATGAAAATGTAATGATTCTATTATGAGTATTGGTAGTGTGTGTGGATCTATATCTCCATATTGTTATTATTTTCCATTGTGTGGTTATTTTCTAGGGGCTAGGACATCTCCATTAGGGATTCTCCTACCTTGCAATGCATCAAGTGGTATCAGAGTGAAGGTTGTTCCTGAGTGTGTGGACAGAGCGCCGAATGTGAGGTAGTTTACACCAGGAACTTGGGTGGAGTTTATCAGAGCACAGTTGTTCCTAAGTGTGTGGACAGAGCACCGAATGTGAAGCAATTTGCACCTGGACCTTGGGTCAAGTTTTTCAGAGTGAAGGTTGTTCCTGAGTGTGTGGACAGAGCATCGAATGTGAGGCAGTTTGCACTAGGACCTAGTTGAAGGTTGGATCTAGTTGGTGATTCATTGCAAGGGGTTTGTGAAGATCTTAGAAGATGGCTCTAAGAAGATTGGACCCTGAGATGATTTCAAAACTCCATGATGTGGTGGAGAAGAATATTTCAAAGACTTGTGCTCGGTTGGAAGCTAGATTAACTAATCAAGTTAAGGAAGGGATGGTTGAGAGTGATCCATCTTTGGATAAAATTCATAAGAGAGTTCGAGAGATCTTGAAACCATGGAGCTGGAGTCTAGTGATCACAAAGTGAGTTGTCTGGCCAATTAGAAGACTTGTTCGAGAGAGAAGAGGGCATAGCAAGGTCAAGATGGAAGTTGGTTTTGTTGATCAGTGTGTGGAGGCTGATGCGGAACCTGTGGAGAAACTTGTGGATGTTTCTATGGAGATTCCTAACCTTGTTGATGTTGTGATTGAGATTGGTTTTCATGATCAGTTGGTTGAGTCTGACATGGAAAATGTGGAGCACTTGGTCGTGGATAATCAGGTTGCTAAGGGTGATGATCCATATGTTGGTGATATGGATGTTGTTGACATGTATGTTGCTAGTGTGGACTCACTAGTTGTTGATGTGGTTGAGGATCTACATGATACTACGGATCTGTATGTTCCTGATGTGGGCCTTTTGGTGGTTGACATGGTTGAGGATTTACATGTTGCTCCTATTATGGATTTGAGATTACATGTTGGTGACATGGATTTCATGTTCAAGGATATTGTTTTTGTTGGTAGTGATCATCTACAGAGAATGTTGGTGAGGCACTATGTTCAGTTTGTTCCTGGCAGTGAGCATGTTGGTTGGATGGTTGAGATTCTAGTGGTTGACAGATGGATGCGAATTTGGATGATTTTCATGTTGGTTCTATTGTCCCTATTGGATTGGAAGCCTTTGGTGAAGATGAAGATGGTTGTAGATATTTCATCTAGCATCAAAGTATGAGGCATACTTCTTTTCGCACCTGGGGAGTCTGATGTAGGAGCATCCTAGGGTAGTTGGCTATCCTGCATGTTTGGGAGATTTGATGGAGTCATGTGGACTTATTTTCATGTGTGAGGGGTTTTTAGAGTTGGATAAACCTACTTGGGTCTTTTTTAATTGGTTTTTATGTATTTAATGGAACTTGGCATGGTCTTGGTTGCTCAGCATGGCCTAGGAGGAGCTCGGCCTTGCTTAGGAATTTGGTGCCTATTTTAGGATGTATAAGTAATTTTCCATAAATATTTAGAGGCTGAAAATTTCATGGATTGAAGAGGGCCTATATATCTACCTATGGTTCAAAGCACGAGTTCTAATTCATCCGGAGGTAGGAGATATCGGGATTTTACTAAGACATCTATTTTGGGAATGTAATTGTTGTTGTTGGCCGACTTGTGGCATTTAATTTTGGTATTTGTATTTAATTATGTTCAGGGCCGACCTGTGGCTTAGATTGGTATAAGTAGGGGTTGTGGGGGAAGTCATTATTCATTTATTCATCCATCTTGGAGAAGAGGAAGAGGTAGAGGAGCGAGTTTGAGAGGAGCTAGTGGCTGCGGCTTGGGAAACAAGGGGATTGCTTGGTGGGCTTGTGAGCACAAGTTTAGATCATCCTTGGGGTTCCTACCCAGTGTGTGGATCTAGGCTAGCTAGGGTTTGGTTTGGATCTTGTGAGATCTTGTGGAGTTTCTATTGTAATTGCATTATATTTGGCCGTAACCCGGAAGGCCTTACAGCCAGGCATGTTGGATGAAAATATAATGATTCTATTATGAGTATTGGCAGTGTATGTGGATCTATATCTCTGTATTGTTATTATTTTCCATTGTGCGGTTATTTGTTGGGGGCTAGGACATCTCCATCGGGGATTCGCCTACCTTGCACTGCATCATCTTGTCTATCCCTAGGCTTGGTTAGTGGTTTAGGAAACCAAGGTTAGTGGTTAAGATAATTTCTCATCTTTGGGAGGATTTGAGAATGTCTTGGGGTGGAGGGCTTAGTTGGGAAATTCATGTGTTTTGAGAGCTTGGATGTATGGACATCCTTGAGGCCTACTTATATTATACCTTGGGGGCCATAAGGGATATTTTTTAAGCTCTTGTGATGAGCTGGTATGTTGGAAGGGAGCCTTGAGAAGGCATGTAAGAATGTTTAGTAGTACTTGTTTTGTTTAAGTATGGCATCTCCATATGAGATATTTCCACCTTCACCCATATTTGGATCAATTATGATTCCTATGTGCTAGCTTGGGATTGGGAGTGAAATTTGTGATGTCTATGTTTCTTGTTGATGATTGTGGGTGTTGATTGTTTGTATCCCATCCTTCTTTGTTTCCCCTAGCTCGAGGGTGTCCATGTAATGGCCTAGGCTGGGAGGTGAGCCTCCATGGTCATGTGGTAAATGCTTTTCTATTGCAGGTTTTACTTGAGTATAAAAGATGAAGTTGCTGATTTGAAGTTGAAAGAAAAAAATGTGACAATCCTAAAATAAAATTGTTCTATTCAAAATGTAAATTCATGAACTTTTAAATGTATAAAGAGAAAAGTTGTAAATAAACTTTGATTAATTCCTCTTTTATGAAGAAATCTACATTAGGTGTATTTCAGAGTATTTCTTATCAAAGTTTGAATATTTCATAGTAGATAAATTTCCTGCAATTATAAAGGAAAATTGTTGTTGATACATGAATTTTTTGAAAATTATGAAAGATTTTTAATTTAATAATTTGCTTTTTTCTTGCAACCTCTATTTTGTTTGAAATGATGAAATTTTCTAAGTTTAGCAATCAAAGCAAGATATTACAAATGATTAATTTTTCTGAATAAAAGAAGAAATAAAGCATCATTTATTTAAAAGTCATTTATCTTCTTTTCTATTTGTAATAAGCATCTCAATTTTATTAAGGGGTAATTATGTTGTGTTTTTCCCAATAGAGGCAATGACTAAGGTCACTGTTCGTGGCTTGGTCATATGGGAGTGACCTAGGGTTTTCAAACCCTTGAATATTAAAAAAAATATAGTGCTCATAAGAATTTACAAATAAATGAAAAGATCTGTTCTGTGTAACAGATAATCAAATAAATACATACACATAAGCCCTATGGTTTTTAAATTAAAAGAAAAGAAGGAAGAAATATGCTGGTGAAAATCACTGAGATCATCAAAAGATCTAGAGCAGCAAGCTTGTTCTAGCCATTGTTGATCTGTCTCTCTTATCCTCTCAAGAAAATAGGTGTGTATATGCACACTCTAAGAGTGAGCATATACACACTAGATTTCATGAGAGAACACAAGATAAATTTCTCCATTCCTTGCCTAGCCCTCTAACCCTACAAAAGAAAATCTAGAAATGAGGCTTTTAGGGTTTCCAAGTGTTTTTAAAGTGCTCGCAACCCCTAATTTCGAATTAGGGTTTGGGGGTCACTTAGTTATGATTTTTTTTTTAACAAATGATTTTCATCTATTTTAGTCATACTCTTGTTTTATTTGAATTTAAGGACATTCTTTTACTTAAAGTTTCTTTAAGTAATTTATTTAATTTGTAATGGGGATTTGTGAACTAGGAATTAAAATTCTATTCTTTTAGATTATTAAATTTTAATTTAATAGTCTGTGATATTTCCTTATAAGATATGTACTAAGGAAAATTTATTGGACAAAATTATTTCCCATTTAAATTATTGGTTATAATATTTTGTGAAATATAAATGCTGATAACATAGATCTTTTAGTAAGATTTAAAGTAAATTAAATATTAAGTTGGGATGTTATTAAGGTTATGTATTAGGAAAAATATATTGCATTAGACTGATTTTTCCCATTTAATTTATTAATTAAAAAAGTTGTGAAATATATTAATGTTGTAGTCATAATTCTTTTAGTAGGATTATATTCTTAACTAAAATATAATGTCATTTATAACGTTTCCATTTAGTCTTTCATTAAATTGCAAATGGATAATTTTGGTAGTAGTGAATGGAAGATTAGCATGTAAAATTAATTATGTGGCTAGACTTTTATAATATAATATTAAGGTTAATTTGGAAGAATATAAATATTCAAATTAAGTGAAGGAACATAGTTTATAAATGTATTAACTGAATTAATTTTTAAATGTTTTATAACTGAAACATTTCCTATAATTGATAAATTTTATCCCTTTAAGATTCTTAGGGTTAAACCATATTAACCTAAAAACTAACTCAGGATATTTAGTGAGATATTTTTCCTTTATTATATCCTTCCCCCTATTTCCTAATGTCTTCCACCATATAGGGGATGAAGGCACACCAGCACATGTCTTGTGTTCCCTTATGTGACGTTGGGTGACTAACCCATGCGAGCTATCATTTCTCAAAGCTTCGCATCAATGGGCTATTGAGTAACCTAGTTTTCGTAAAGCGTTCATTTAGCGTTTCAAAAAAAAAATTGTTGTTGTGTTTTGTCTGTTATTTTTTATTGTTAGCCAGACATACAAATATAACAAATTACATTTTGAATTAGAAAAATGCATAATGAAAATGAATTAAGTTGGGAAAAGGAATTGCAAAGAAGAATAGAAATGTAATTAAAATGAATTGGGTCAAAAGAAAGAATTTCCATAAAGAATAGAAAAGTGATGGTGAAGTGTTCTTTCTTAGATTGTTTCTTTTTGTTTATGTATCTGTCTTCTTATACACATTTGATTCTCAACTTAAGAGTGCATTTTTCTTTTGATTGATTAGTTTTGTCAATGCTTGTTCTATTCTATGTTGTAATAGTATTTCAAATATATTTATAAATATATAATTATTTTAATATATTTTTAAAAATAAATAAAAAATTAAACAAAAATTAATATTAATATACAAATCTTATAAATTTTCTATAAGTAATTAAACATAAGACCTAAAATATAAAAATTTCCACCTCAATTTATTATGAATATTTCAGAATATATTAAAGTGGATGTTCACATGCATTTTACTATAGCTTATCTTCCAAAATTTTTATGAATTAGTGATTCATAAATTTAATTATTGTTTTATAATCAATTCGATAAAGTATATAACAATAAATGATAAAACAAAATAGTATAATTGATAGGAATCTAAAAACTCTAGAAGATTTATGATAACGAATTTCCTAAGTTAGTAGGGAAACTCTTAGCCCTATCACAAATGCACTTTCAAGATAATACTTTAAACAAGAAAGTGATGGCTTCTATTTATCATATTCTAACTAATTTGGTAGCATTATTTTTGGTCTCATAAGCCTAATTTGTCTATAAAAATAGTTCTTAGAAAGTTTCTCCATAAGATCATATATTAATCCTCGTTAAAAATAAATATTCCTCTTACTTCATATTTTTTTTCTTTTCTTCAAAAATCGTTAAATGTCATTTAATTCAAAGCTCGTCAATTTCATTCCAAATTTATAAATCTATTGTTTATTTATCATTTTTTTATAAAATTTTAATAATATTTTTTCTTCAAATTAATTTTCTTTGATTGTATGTTTGACAATTCAAAT